>JBAMAX010003731.1:0-165303 GCA_037043745.1 Chymomyza amoena
AATATCTTCTATGTTCTCCTGCAGCCCATTTGTTTATCATGGTCTTAATTGTGGACCAACCAATAGCACAGAACGGCGCAGAAGATGTAGACAGGGTGGAGGGTGGAGGCACCCTGTCATGCTAGATTGTCAGCGATCGTGTTACCATCCACTCCTGATTGACCAGGTACCCAACATAGACCGAGGAGGACTGCGTTTGGAAGTATATATGGCATTCTTCAACCCTCCTAGCTAGCAGCTTGGCTATCTAAATAAATAGAGATGTTTGCTACCCTCGTTCCCTTGTAAATGATACTAGGGGCGTAGATCTCTATGGATTGAATATCTGCTTGAAAGACGCTGGGCCAGATGCCCATTGCAGTAGAGATTCTGGTGTTGGGTCCAACGACACCCTGCTCAGCTTTCCTTACTTAAAAAAGTTACAATTTACAAATCCATTGTAAGCCCAATATGGAGGTACGCGATTCAAATTTACGAAATCGCAGCGAAATCTAACTTCAATAAAATAAGAGTCGCCAAGAGCAAAATATTAAGAAATTTAATTAATTTTAATTAAATTACATGCGTACTAGGGATATAGAAAGAGATTTGAGGGTGCCTAGAGTAGGCGATGTGATCCAAATACAGGCGAAAAAGTATTTAGAGCATTTAAGATCTTATCCAAATTTACTAGCACGACTGCTGAGTTCTGAGAGACCATCTTACAGAGGTAGGAAGGGAAAATTGAAACGGTGCCACCCACAGGATCTCTCAAAGAGAATTCTTGGCTATTGCCTTCTGCAGATAAATTGACAAATTAATCCAGTGTTGCATCGTGAATTTCCAGTTTGAAACAACTTTTCTAGCGAATCTTCTACCGACGAACTCTTGCACGCATCGGCAGGAGTTGTTGGAGTAGTGGCAGTCTTGGACAATGTGTAGGTAATTTCCATGATGCCAGATGATGAGAATGGCTCCTGAAAACTTGCAGCATATTTGTTCAAAATCCAATCTGATGTCGATATTTTCATACTTCGTGGACGACTCGCAAATTCTTCAATGAACACTTGCTTAATTCTTTCTTTTGGGAGACTTATTTTCTGTGCATGTTGTAGGAATTGTGATCGTATTGTTACTCCCTCAAGGAGAGAGAGATCAAAGTTTCCAATGTTGTGTACATGTAGGAGAAATTCCGTTTTCCATAAAACTTGCCAAAGCGATATTAGAGAAAAATGCATCGAATTGCCCGGCAGAGAAGTCGCTTCCTTCAACACTGCACCCACATCCATTTTCTTCTTGCAATTTTCTGAAGTTTCTTGCTACCTCTTCCTTTTTTTCTCCTTTACAATCACTTCATCTCAGTGCTGCTTTATGGATGCGAGACCTGGCTTGTAACCGACCTTCTAACAGGAAAAATCCAAAGTTTTGTGAATAGATGTCTCCGGCGTATTCTTAAAGAGTGGTGGCCAAACGTCATTAGCAATGCCGACCTATATAAAAAGTGCAACCTGGAACCCATGGACAACACTATCAAGCTAAGGAAATGGAGATGGATAGGCCACACACTGCGGAAGGATGCAAAGGAAATTTGCCGTCAAGCTCTTGATTGGACTTCCCAAGGAAGCCGCAAAAGGGGGCGCCCTAAGACAACATGGAGGAGGTCGCTACAAAAAGTGGTCGATGACTGCGAAAAATCATGGAACGAGCTAAAATTGCTAGCCAAAAATCGAACCAGGTGGAATTGCTTTATTGAGGTCCTATGCTCCAACCGGAGAAAGGAAATTGATGATGACAATCACTTCCTCCACAGCTTGAGAATTTTGTAATATAAAGTTTTTGTTGTATGTGTATTAATGTTTCTGTTAAGCCCTAAATTAACTTTTGCTTTTAAATAATACATACAAATTTTATATTAATATTTAATAAAATATACACTAAAAAAATTGAATTGTGTTCGCCTGACATCTGAAAACCAAAAATTTTGCGGAAATCGCTTCAAGAATTAATTTTTTTTGTCATTACTATTTTTTTTTATTATTTAATTTTTAGTTTATTTATTTTTAATTTTATTGTATTTTATTTTATTTTCTTTATGATTATTTATTACCTTTTATTTTATTTTTTTTTATTATTATTACTTATTTTAATTTTTTAGGGTGGCTTAAAATTTTTCGCTCTGACTATCCTGCTATTAAATAAAAAATCTCATTTGTTTAAGTTATTTCTCTTTATTTTGTTTATTTAACAATGAAAAATAATAAATCTAATAATTTGTAAAGAGTTAAATTTTAATTTCGTTATTTAGCCTTTTATTTTTAAAGTATTTGTTGATTGCTTATACTTTAAAAATAAGATATTTTTTACATACATTATTTACATTTTTACGTTTCGTTAAATGAATTTAATTGAACATACAAATTAATATTATATTATAGTAAAAAATTGTCAATTTTGAATAAATAAAATATTAAAATTAATGGTTTTTTTTTATATCAGATGAGTATCAGTAAGGGCCTCTTAGTGGATCTGTTTGACATGACTGTCTTTTAATGTTACGAGTAGTCTACAATAGACTGTGTCTAACTTCAGGCGTATAACCCAGGGGTTCAGTCCTCCTATAGCTGAAAATCTTCGTTCAACTTTCATTCAGTAGGTCGAGCTGAGCTTAGCTGCATCTCTAGGTTGACTATGTTCTCCAGTAATCTTCGCAACACGTCCAGATTGACGTTCTTGCTCGTCAGCCGTTGGATGCTATGGTAAAGATTATAAAAAAAAACTAATTGTGGCCTGAAAACATTTTTTGAACGATTGAGGCTATAAAATATTTATATAGTCAATCGATTTTGATCTCTAAGGTATTTATCTAGATCTCTATTATATTTATAAATCCAATGACATTATAAGAGCTATATTCAAAAAGTTTGGTGGTTCTAGATCTTAACGACAGATGGGCGAACATGTCTAGATCAATTGCTGTGCAGATCAACGGTCTGGAGTCTAAAACAAATTAAAAACATTTATAAGAAATTATCTTTCAGAAGCAAACTAAACTCTAAAAATGGCAATCATATTATAATTATTATAATTTTTATAAAATTAATAAAAACATTGCATTTGTTTTGGAAATTTTTTTTATTTAAATATTTTTTTTTATGAATATGTTTTTTGTGTTTTTTTTTTTTTTGTATTTCTTACTTTTCATTTTATATCTTTCAAATGTTTTTTAAGAATATACATTAAGTTTGTTCTTTTGTTTTCGCTTACATGTTTTTTTATCAACAATTAAGTAGTGGATCGATCCTCCTCTTTTTTGTTCTATTTGTAATTTTTGTTTTTAAATACCATTAAATTTGTTGTAAATAATTTTGCGCATAATAAACTGTAAGTTTCTCTATATATATATAGTGTAGGTATATGCTGTACGTAAGGCGTTTAATAAATTTTGACAAGTTAATTTAAAAAATTAACTGCTGCGGTTCTTGTTTTTTGCATGGCACAGAGCGAGATTTAAGCAAAAAAATAAAAATAAAAATTCACAAAAATCGAAAAATAAATTAATGTATATATCTGGTATTTTGTAGAGCAGTAGCGGTAAAGTTATGGCCATTTAAGTAAGCTATAATTAGGAGTAGACTTGAGTTATGAGGCATACAAAAAGTATAAGTTTAAGCGAGGTTTTTAGTTAATAGTTGTTGTTGAGTGAAATATTGCCAACTCGCTCAGTTACAAACATAAAAGCAGTTTTTTTTTCTTTTTTATTATTATTATTAGCTATAATTTTTTTTTTTAAGTTTTTATTTTAATAAACTTTACACAACAAAATGGAATACAATAAAAGTAAAAATAACCAAAAAATAATAAACTGAACACACAACATAACTGCATTAAGATTTTGTTTGATTGATTGCTTGATTGATTGATTGATTGATTGACTGTTTGACTGACTGATGCCTTGAACACATTTAGTTGAAGCGTTTCAAAGTAAATTTGTGCGTCAGCTGTTTGCCAAATTTTGGAAATATTGTTTTTAGATCTTGCTTGTAATTGATAACTTATTGTTGTTGTTGTAGTTGTTGTTGTTGTTAAACATGCAAAAGAATTCATTATTAGTTTTATGTTTTAGTTAAAAATTGACTTAATAAAATTAGTTTAAAAATATATAGATAGTGTTTGTTTTTTTTTTGTTTTTGTTTCATTGTTTTTAGATATTTTTCTTATTTTTGTTGTTTGTTTAAAATTAAAGGCGTGTAGCGTTTGAGCAAACCAAACCAAAACAGAAAAAAAAAGCAACATAACTTTATGCTTTAAGCTTTTAAAATTTAAATTTAAAATAAATTATACGCTCTTGCACATTCTTATGCGTTGTTTCTTTTCAATTTCTCTCTCTCTCTCTCTCTCTCTCTCTTTCGCTTCATCTCGTTTGTCTAAATACATAGTACATATAATATGCAGCTTCTTAAATACAGCTTTGATTTTTTTGTTTAAATTAATTAAGGGCGTCATAAAATACAAAAAAATAATTATAATTATTACAAATACATAACGCCAGTGTGTGTGTGTGTGTGAGAGAGTGTTGTATAATTAATATAATTAAAAAGTACATACAAACTATAAACTACAGTTAGCTGTGTCTCTCTTCTTATATAAATATATGCGTGTGTGTGTAAACAGCTTTGCATTTTTGCATTACAATCTCACGGCTTTATTGTAGTTTGCCTTTTTTGTTGCTTTTCTCGTTTTACTAAAATTTACTTTATGCTTCTCTTCTTATTCTTGGTTTGTTTTTTTTTTTACATTATTTAAATAATTTATCATACACTGTTAAATGAGTGCATACACATGCACATACATATATGTATATATATATATGATAATTCAAACACTTTTTGTTTTTAAATTAAACATAAATTTGTTGCTTTTTCCTTAATTTCTTTTTTGTTTGTTTTTGTTTTTTTTTTTTGCTCTTTGCTAAGCTAAGCCATTATTTAAATCTGTTTCGTTTTCGAACTTCATTATTTTCTGCTGCTTTTACTATATATGTATATTATATATTTACGCCATTTTGTTTTGTGTTTTTCCACCTAACTGTGAGTGCATGTGTGTGTGTCGTATGTGTAGTGTGTGTAGTGTGTGTGGTGTGTGTGTGTGTGTGCTCAACACTCACTCTGCGACATATCAATATCTTTTTTCACGCTACGTGATAAACGATCGAGCTCTGCTGCCGCATCCGTTCGCACGGCAATCTTTTCGGCCGTCATCAATCCGCTGTTGTCCACGGTTCCATTGGCACGTGGTGCGCCTGACGGACTGCCGGGGCCAACTGGTCCACCAGCAGGTCCGCCAGACTTTTTGTGAAGCAGTGAATTAAAGAAATTCGCCAGCACTCCTTCGCCGCCTGGCGTCGCTGGAGTAAGCTTTGGATCAATCTATAATACAAAACAAAACTCATTAGTGTTTTTGTTCTAATTCTTAACTATTTAAATATGTATTGAAATAAAATGTAGTTGTTTCTAAAACTTATCTTGGGTGCACAAATTAGCTATCCATTATTCCTTCCTAGCTATACAAGATTACAAAATAGACAATCGTTTTACTGAGTTCTTAAGTGGAGCCTATTATTGTTAGAGAAAAGTGTTCTCACCGCAAGAGAAATCAATATTTACTCAGATAGCCAAGCCAAGCGGCCCTTAAATCGTTAAAATCTCCTAAAATCACCTCGAAGACAGTAAAGGAATGTATCGACGTATTAATAGAACTAGCACAATATTTTACAATAAATCTGCTCTGGGTTCCGGGTCATAGAGACATAGAAGGTAATTGCAAAGCAGATGAATTAGCTAGATTGGGTACAACAATGCCAATCCTGCCAGATAAAGCAAGCACACCTATACCATTAGCAACTTGCAGGCTGCTAATAGATAGACATACCATCAAATCCGTCAACGTCCTATGGACTCAATCCACGACCTATGCAACAAGTAGATTGACGTGGCCAGAATGGAATATGGGCCGCACAAACCGACTGCTGAAACTTAACAGAAATGACGTAAGAAACCTAGTTGGGGTTCTAACAGGGCACTGCCTAATAGGTAGACACGCCAGTAGATTGGGGGCGCCTTATAACGATTACTACAGAAGTTGTGGAGACGCTGTAGAAGAAGAGACTGTAGAACACCTTCTATGCGGGTGCATGGCTCTGTGTAGAAGAAGGCTAAATACTCTTGGACAAAGCTTTCTGGACCACATGACAGAAGTTGCAAAAATAAAACTAACAAAGATTGTTAGTTACATCAAGACTACAGGTTGGTTCAATGAGGACAGCGTAGAGTGAGGAGAGGAACAGCCCCGGTGGTATCACAATGGGAATACAACAGGCCTAGGTGCGTCAAATGACAGCCACTTTACCTACCTACCTACCTACCTAAGTGGACCTAGCTTGTATATTACGAAATTCTCTGAACATCACATAAACTGCGAGTAAGACTTGAAAACAAACAAGGAAACAAAATTTAAAAAAAAAAACACATTAACTAGTCTTTCCTTTAACGATCTCAAATGATGCAGTGCACAAGGCAAAACTATAAAAATTAGCTTTTTTGGACGTTCCACTTAGGTCTGTCAACTTAAGTTCCAACTTTAAAATATCTCTTAAATGCCACCATGATAAAAAAGCATATTTAAACATTAAGAAAACTTTTAGCAACAGTTTCGAAATAGTTGCCATTAAATCATTTAGCCTTATTAAGGTGACATCGAAATTAATGCCAAAAACCTTTAGGTCGAAACCTTTCTTCACACCAGAATCTTTAAAGATTGTAATAAATACTTAATATAACTGCCAGGATAGTCAGAATGCAAAGTATTATATAAAGTAGCAAGTGGTGTATATAAAACATACCAAATACTTAAATATTTTTGAGGCTTCTTCTTCGTTATAAAACTTTATCTTAGCAATAAAATCTTATATTTTATCTTTACATTCATGATTTTATAAAATTTGTATCTGATTCTAAATTGCAAGTTTTTATTTAAGCTTGATAGTTCTAACACCAAGCGCACAAGCGTTTGTCTGCACTTTCGGAATAGTTGAGCTACCTAATATGCAAAACCCTACTGATTTCCCTGACAAACTACCAAGGCACAAGGCTTGACCGGCTTACCTTTTTGGGGGAACTTTGGCCGGCACTGCCGGGCGTGCGTGGCGAATTCTTGTTGGAATTACCGCCTACGCCACCTTGAGAACGCAAGGGTGATTCACCACGTGTCTGGCCACCCTGCTTGATTATCTCCAGCTGACGTGCCAAAAAGGCTTGCTCATCTTCGGTTTGAACCTCGGCCTCTCGATTTGAAACGGCCTATAAATTAAAAAGTAAACAAATGCTTTAAATTTAGCGCAAATACACATAAAACAAATTACGCACCTTTCTGGTTGGTGGAGCCTTAATAATTTCTGCATAGTTATCCTTTGCTTTCACTGCCTGCATGTTCTCATAAAGAATGCTTATTTTCTTTAAGCTATCCCAGCCGGCCGGACTGTAGGCAAAAAATTATATACATAATTATATAATAAATTCTAGCAGCTTTTTTTTTCAAAAGCAAACATACATAAGGACCGCATCTTTTTCGACGACTAGCGCTGGCGTACGGAATGGTAGACCATAAATTCGATGCGTTAGATATTTATAGAGGAGATCACAGTTTTTGTCTTCTTTAACACTTGTGTAAAAAAGTGATGTGCCATGCCGCAGACAGAAGTTTCGTATCCATTGCTGTATGAAGTCGAAATGCTCATCACGATATTCGTATTCCTTCTCCAGCGTCGTCATGTAGTCCGTCTACAATAATATTTAATTTAGCATTATATAATATATATAGCTGTGATAACGTACCTTTGTAACCACGACTACAATATCGAGGCCCAAGTTGGTAATAAGTGCGTCCTCTGTCAGCGGCAACAGATCATCCTCATCGATGGAATTGTTGCGCATAGTACGTTTAACTGGCGAGCCAGGATCGAGATCATCGCTCACCTCGCAATAACTTTGCCACGTCGTTACCAAACGCTGCCTTGCCGCCTCTTTCTCTTTTGGATCCAGCTGCAGGCTTTCAATGTGCTTGGCCAAAACTTTGATCCACTGATTGAGCTGCTCGAGCCAGCCCCAGGGCTGTGTCATCGAGACTGTGAGTATGACGAGGGTGTGTGCATAGTTCGTTTCGTTAAGCGCATAATGTAACAGATTTGTATGTCCTGGATCGCCGTCTAGCACCCAAACGCCCAGGCGTGTCATATCTACAAATAAATTTCATTTATTATATATATTTTATAAAAATATGCAAGTTTAGTTTTTCTTACCGTCTCTATAATCATCCTTGACATCAATATAGGCATACTCCAGGCCAGAGCCCTTCTTGGGATCCTCAACGCCCTGCAGCTTGGCAATGAGTGTGGTCTTGCCGGTGGCATTATCGCCTAATACTAGTACAGATTTGTTTGAAGGAAGTTTTGTGCTGCCTTGTGTTTGTACTTCATTCAATATCGCAGACCTGCAAAAGAAAATACAAAAAGTTGGGGAATGTGAGTCAAAAGTTTTTATGACTATTCCAAAAATTGTTGGTGAGCATTTCCAAGCAATTTGAATACCGCCCCGCTAAGCGATTAGTCTTAATTACGACGGCTTCTAAGGGTCTGCCCACTAAATTTGACCTGCATTAATATTTTACGGTCTTACAAACGTTTTACTTTTATAACGTCTCTGTGGGATTCACGGTAATGCCAACTTACTCGAGAGCATAATTTCCAATGCCTTAAAGTTTTTATTTTTTTTTTTTATTGTGCAATTGAATTAATCAAATGAAATATTTATTTGATTTAAACATTTACTAAGCCAATTCCTTGTGTTTCTTGTTGTCCTTGTGGTTTTGGTAAAAAACAATTCGACATGCAATTGGCAAATGGTCCGATTAGTTGAAATTGGTCAAATGACTGGCATTTGCTAGCCAGGCTTATTCGTGGAATATTTTATCACACATCCATTAAACCATTTATATACTCTTTTAACATATACAGTGGAAATTGCGCATGTTAAATGCGTCAAAAATTAGGCGACAAATTAAAGCATATCCAATGGGTTTAATGGTCGAATCTAAGTTCCTCAAAATAAAAAACACCATTGAACTGGACTTCTAGAAAATGTTTTTATTAAATTGATATACAAATAATTTGATTTCAATTCCGCATTTACACAGAAATTGGAACTGTTTCTGTTGTATTTATTTTTTAAGAATTTCTGTACAAATTTGGATTCAAAGTAAAAAAAACTTCCTAGGCAAAAACGTAGTAAAACTTTTAAAATGCATTGAATCCAAATATAAAAAAATGGCGTACGTAAAGTTGGGCGCGGACGACTTTGGGATACCCTGTACCCCTAGCTTGCAATAAAATTCGGTTCCTTCAAATAAAACCAAACACAGAAGAATTTTTAAGCGAAAATTTTTTTATTTGACCAATCGTTCCTATGGGAGCTATATGATATAGTCAACCGATTTCAATAAAATTTGACACAGTGCTTAAATACCTTAAAAAAGATCTGAATGCAGAATTTAGTTCAAATATCTTTACAAACAAATGAAACACATCGGATTTTGTATAAAAAACGTTTTTTTGGACTGATTGGTCCTATTGGAGCTATATGATATTGGATATTTGGATTAAATTTAGGACAGTGCTTAGGAGTATCAAATTTGGTCCCAATATCTCAACAAACAAACGAAACACAACAAATTGAGTTAAAAAATCGATTTTTTGCAAGATCGGCCCTATGGGACCTATTTGATATAGTCAACCGATTTTGTTCAAATTTGGCACATTGCTTAAGTGCTCTTAAAAATTTCCAAACGCCATATCTAGTTACGATATCTTTATTTAAAAACAAAATATAGCGTATTTTGATTTAAAAAAGTTATTTTGGCCGAACGGTCCTATGGGAGCTATATGATATAGTCAACCGACTTTGATGAAATTGGGTACAGTACTTGGGAACCACAAAAAACTTTTAAATACCAAATTTGGTTACGATATCTTCATGAACAAACGAATTATCCATCTAAAACCTTTTCTTTTTGTCGAGGTCGTCTCAAACACCCATATGGGAGCTATATAATTTATCCCCGATATCAAAAAACTAAATAAACTTGTCTTCTATGGAATAATATGGGATCTAATGTGAAAGTTTGGTTACTCTAGCTCTTTCCATCTCTGAGATCTAGGTGTTCAACGTAAGAATAATTTGCAAAAGAGGATATACCAAGAGAAAGTACCATAAAAATTATAAGGATCACGCCAAATTTCAAAGATTTTCTCTATTAAGCTCAAGGTTTCGTTCTTTAAGCCTTAATCTTTAGTTAGTTCTCTCATAGCAAATTTTTACGTTAAGCACTGCTTGTTGGCATGCATAAATTTACATCGCACTGCTTGTTAGGCAACAAACGCTCTCAAGCAGTACATGTGGGTAATGTATTTAGCAAACCACCCTAGGACTCAATATTTGAAGTTTCGATGCTATGCCATTTAGGTTTGTCAAAAATTTTACATCTTTTGAACTAAATTGAAAATGAAAGAACAACAAAACCAACTCCAAACAAACCTAATAATCCGAAAACGAGTTCTGGAATTCAAATATATAACACGACTTTGTTTTATATATACAGAAGATATTGAATATATATAAAGAAAGTAGCAATGTTTTGTTTTATATATACAGAAGATATTGAATATATATAAAGAAAGTAGCAATAATTTTTCTCCAAATTCAAGGCAGAATTTGGAAAAATAAAACTTTCGTTTCCAAAAACAAACTGTGCCAAAAAAATTTTAAATTCTTATTCTTCTTATTTATGCTATGCTAGAAATATTTTTACTAGATTTCCTGATATTGTTTGTATTTTTAATTTGCTCCAAAGAAAAATTGAAAATTTTCGCTGTAAAAATTGTGCAGAGTTGCCAATGAAAATTCCACAGTGATCACTCCTTTACATAAAGCTGGTCACATTAATTTATTCGGCTATTGGCTCAGAGGAAAAGCTGTAGGAGCGCCAGTAGAAGTGAACAGTGATTACTCCCCAACATAACACAAGTCACCTTAATTGACTCCAACATGAAAAGAAAACTATATGGAAGATTTATACAACAATGTAACATAATCTATGAAGAGAATGATTATGTTCGGAGGAGTAGCAAATAATATTTAAGAAATAAAGTAATTCGTTTATTACACAGGTCAACATGGTTTAATTGTTGGAAAGTTAAGGGACATTTCTGAAGTAATTTGCGGCGTAGAATCCGAATCCAAATAGCCATAACTTTGCGAAAAAAAATCGTACTTGACCTCTTGAACTTTTAAATTGAAGGGTAAAAGTGGTACTAAATTATGGAATTGGAGAGACAGACCGTAAAAATTATTTGCACCCTGTACGCGTTTTTTCGGGTATATAGCCTTAAGTATCTTTAAATGCTGACGTAATGGAACAATTCTGAGCCCGGATTCGGATTCTACGCAGTAAATTACTTCGGAAGCCTTAACTTTACAACAACTGTCATGCCCCGAAATTTGTAGACCTGTTAAAGGTCTGAAATGAGTGGAATTAAATAAAATTGACACGAGACTTCACTAGCTAACTAGACAAAAAGTGATTTTATGTAATCCAGGCATTATTATAAAAAATACTAAAAAATAACTTAAATCGTGTAATTCTCAAAAGAATGTACTTTTTGTAATGCGTAAAATGCGAGACCGATTGATAGGGTACCCAATTTTAAAGGCTTTACCTCTATTTTAAATAAAACAAAATGAAATAGTCGCGAACTTTGCAGAATAGGGAATTTTCAAATATATTTCTAAGGTAAATATAAATTTAAACTCTGCTGGTTTGCAAAAATTTTTCGTGAGTAAACTTTTTTTTAAGACGGTTATTGGGGTTACTTGTCTAAAAGGTAGACCGTATCTTGCGGTATTCTCTCCAATAGTCTACTTTATTATCATGGAGTGGAGAACGCGTGCGCTGATCGGGTACAACTAGAGTGATTGATTAGCTACGAACCAGACCTTTCTAAATATTTTTCGAGCAAATATGTTTCATAGTTGGGGGTCGAAAATTTTGACATACGAACATGGTTTACTCAATGATAATATAATTTATCACGGAATAAAATTCTTTTTTAACGAAAATAATGCACACTGGTCGCTCAGCACATCAGCCCATTATTTTGAGACAGACGCCCATTGAGGAGGTCAAACAGTTTAGCTATCTAGGAAGTTCTGTATCGTCAGACGGAGGAACGGATCTGGATGTTAACAGCAGAATAAGTAAAGCCCGCAGCGCCTTTGGAATGTTGTCTTCAGTATGGAACTCTAATCAAATTTCCCTACCCACCAAGTTAAGGATCTACGAATCCAATGTCAAATCTGTACTGCTGTATGCCTGTGAAACCTGGAAAGTCTCTACCTCTATCACGAAAAGTTTACAGGCATTTGTAAACCGCTGCCTTCGATACATTCTTAAGATCCGATGGCCGCAAATTATATCGAATCAAGAATTGTGGCGCATAACGAGTCAAAAGCTTTTGGATGTCGAAATTAGACAGCGGAAGTGGCGCTGGATTGGCCATACATTGAGGAGACCAAACGACAGCATCGTGAAGCAGTCTTTCGAATGGAATCCTCAAGGTACACGGCGAGTTGGTAGACCAAGAACTACTTGGAAATCAACAGTATTGGCCGAAGCAGCAACACAGCGTAAAACGTAGCCACAGCTGAAGTATCTGGCCGCAGATCTGGAAGGATGGAGGAAGTTTGTCGCCGCCCTATGCCCCAACCGGGGTTGAAGGACTTGAAGAAGACGCAATAAAATAGCGTATCCTGGAGTTGGCAACACTTAAAAGTTCATCATAGCCGGGTAACACTGTATTAGTATATTATAGCCAACACAATATGCACGACTAACTGGGAATATCGATTGCATGTTGGCTTCTAAGGTGTTTTCGGGGTGACTCTTTGCCTAGTTGTGTGTGTGTGTGTGTGTATCGCTTTGTTTATGTGCCTGTGCTGCTATATGGGTAACTTCACACTGTCCCTCCTAACCATTGCGTTTGTGCTGGTTGGCATGGTGCACGAAAGGCCAAAACGAAAAATATTTTCCAACACCATCCTAAAGAAATAGGAAAAGGCGCAAAGAGCAGCTCGCAGTTGAAGCTTAAAGCAGCAGCTTTACGGTTCACATTGGAAACTTATTGTGCCGACCAAAAAGTAAAATTAGTTAGCTGCAATGAGCCTGCTCCTAAAGCGTCGCTCACGCAGCGAGACGCGTCCACAGCCGCCAGCAGCAGCTGCAACGCAGCCAACAGATACCGCAGCAACAACGCGCAATGAAAGACCAAGACGCGCTCGTGCTCGGGAGCCACTGCAACAGCTTGGCAGTGAGCAGCATTTACACATGTTGGGTCTGGAGCAACAGCCGCAGCAGCCAACGGAGCTCAGCTCTACGCGGGCATATAGTATGGGTCGACGCAAGACCTCGGCGGAGCTCATAAGCGAGGCAAAATTATTTCTGGGCGACACGACAACGCCGCTGCCTAGCGTGCAGCATTTGGCTAATGGTAAGTGACCAACTCTTTCAGCTGCCAAAGCTACGCGGGATTGTAGCTTTTACTTTTTACCACACAGTCGGTGGCGCACGTTTGGTCAGCACAAGGCGACCTATCACACCACGTGAGCCAGGACGCGTGCTTTATGGCAAGGTAGCACTAGCTGGACGTCCACCCAGCGCGTTCTCGTAAGTTTGAGTGCTTAAAACATCTCAAGGCCTGCCAAATTATGAGTTGTTTTTTTTTAGCATGCGTTATTTACAAAACGAGTCCAACAAGCCCTTGACACCCCAAACACCTGCACTGCAAACCATACGCTCGGGCGAGCTGCGCAATGGCAATGCTAATGGTAATGCCAAAGATATGTATCTAGGAAGGCGCATTGGCGCTGTCTTTGATGTTTGCAGCAGGTTGGAGAGCAGTAAGTCGGCGCCACGACAATTGCCCGCATTAAATGGCGATGGATTGCCACCGCCCACGCGCAATGGCGCCCTACTTTCACAGTCAAGCACCGAAACACTAATTGAGCTGCTCAAGCAGCATTCCGGCCTTAAGGATTGCAGCGAGGAAACCGTGCAGCACATCAATGCGGTAACTAATCGTTTGCTAATTGGTTTCTTAAATTACTATTGATTTGTATGTCTTAACCAGATACTCCAAGAGCTATATACACGCGTACGCAAACAGGAAAAAAGCTACAAACGTGGATTCATTTTGGGCGGTCTCTATGGCTTGGTAGAGTGCAATGCACCACGTGTTCTACTGGCCGTAGCACGTGTTGTGCTGGCGGTAAGTGCACATTGTGCACATTAATTCCCCCTTCTTCTCATTTTACATCCTATTCTCTGACAGCTGCGCGTAACTGGCAGTAACTTGACCGGCGCCTGCAAACTAATCTTTAAGGTAGCACGTAACGAGCAGAACGATAGCCTGTTTCATGAGAATGATTTGTTGGAGCTACTTATTGATGGCTTAGGTCACGCCAGCCCTCTAGACGAACCAGAGGCTTGCATTTATGCTTACGGCTCTATACGTTTTCTTACTGCGAGCAGCGCACAGGAGCGTGACGATGCTTTAAATCGAAATTGGACCAACTGCTTGGATGAGCCTCCTCCGCCTGCACCTGCACCACCGCCGCCGCTAAATGTGGTTCAATTGCCAAACGATTGTATGATCCAGCAAGCAGCCGCTCGTTATACTAAACTTAGTCGTCAGTATACATTGATGGAGCGTCTATCGCGTCATGGTGCTGTCGAGCTAATGATTCTACATTTACAAATGCTTAATGAAGCCGGCGCTACTCGTCGTCTTAGTGGCTCGCCTTTGCATACGCTCTATCAGCTGTCGGCAGCATTGAGAGCCTTGGCCGATGTGGGTCAGCAACGTTGCGAAAGTGAGTCTGGTACCAAACAGCTGCACTTGGAGCTGGCCTGCCCACATTTAATACGTGCCGCCGAGGTCTCAATGGGTGAACTAGAGGTGCAGGCCAATGTGGTGCGCACACTAAGGTAAGTGTAGTAGCACCTGGAGCTGCTTTTAATTTATACACAAAGCTGGTATTCCATGTGCCCACAGCGTGCTCTCCGAGGATGTGGACTGCTGCGAAACTTTGCTCAACTATGCCGCACGCATTGGCATGCTGCTGGGTCCCTGTGCAGATGCAGCTACCACAGCTGCACAAGCTGGCCAGTCCGCCGAGCGTTTGCTGGCCGTGCTCAGTCGTCTGGGTTATATACTGGGCAATATTTTGGCCAAATATGAAAGTGCGCGTGTGCAGGTATATAACTTCAAAGTCATTCCGAGTCAGTTAATACACAATGTTCAACTTGTAGTACTATCATAACGATGTTGCTATGGAGTATCTACTAAATGTGCTCGAGGTGTTTACCAAGACGCCCATGACACTACAGCCGAGCAACTCACAAGGCGACACACTGATCGATGTGCAAATCAAGCTCATACGTGTTGTGGCCAATATGAGTGTTAACGCTGAGGTTGGCTTTGGCCTGGGTAACACACGTGCGCTCGGCGCTGTGCTGCTGCAGCTCTTGACCACAACATCTGCAGCGCTAGATGGCTCCACACAGCTTAGCGTTAAGCAGGTAAGCAAAAGCTTAAGAATAAAATTGAAATACAATCTCACATCTCGCAACTATTGCAGCAAGCTGAGCTGCAGGAACTCTTGCATGCCACCTTGGGCGCATTGCATAACCTATGCTTTTATCAGGACAAGCAGACAACGCCACCAACGCAAGTGCTGGAGGCAAAGGATTCGCTGCAGAGCGTAATTGCACAGCTGGCCGTAGGTTTATGCACAGCGCTGCGCAGCTGTCCCATGGAAGCTACCAAAGTGGAACTGGCACGTGTGCTGGGCAATCTGACGCGTAATGAGCAGGCACGCCGACATTTCTGTGCAGCAGGCGGTTTACCGCTGATTGTGCAGCAGTTGACCAAGAATCCTGCTTGCCAGGACTATGAGCTAAAGACCTGTGCCATTGGTGTGCTGGTAAATCTACTAGGCGATAGCGAGCAGCGTGCGCCTTTTTTGCATTTAAGCGGTGCCGAGGTGCTGGCACTGCTGCTGCGCGGCGCACTGGAGCAGGAGGATTGGTTCCTGGCGACTATTGTGTGTCAGGCTCTGTGGAATCTACTTATTGATGCTCAATGTGCTGGCACATTGTGTCACAGCAGCACACTGGATGAGGTCAGTGATTTACTGGCTGACTATTTGGATGAAGAGCGCTTGGGGCAAGCTGCTGACAATGAGCAGGACGAGAATACCGAAGCGCAAACAGAGACAGATACAGAAACGGAAACGGAAACAGAGGCGCCCGATATGCTTTGGGAAGATTTTGCAGTTGTGGCCACGGACTTGTTGGAGCGCATACAAAACAATTTTGACAAGCAGACAGAGGAGTCAGGAGTGGCCGATAGCTCAGCTAATGATAACGAAAACGACGACGATGATGAGGATGACGTTTTTATTGAGGAAATGTAAACGCTTAAAATTTGTTATAACCAATTTGAAGTCGAGTTGCTTAGTCGCATATAACTTAACATTGATCATTGCTATATTATTGAATAATAAATAAGCCCCGTCGAATATTGAAAACTAGAGATCTTTATATTAATATTAATTCTTGATTTCCTAGCCCCTTGCCCTACGAACTAAAGCTTTGGCTCGCATTGTGGCATATCTAAACGATGACAACATCGTCTACATACACATACAAACATACATATACGCACCAATACAAGTGCATGCGTATTCAGAGTAAAGGCCCAAGCTACGCTGTTTACCTTGCGTCTAATGATTTGGCACAGTGGTACACGAACGATTTGTATGGGGTTTTGTGGAATAATAAGTGTCATATGCTTAACAAACATAATTGGTGCACAAATTATGCAAAAAACTGTATTTTTACTTAGTTAGGAAGAAACTAATTGAAAACCTAAGCCAAGCTTGTCTCACTTACAAAGTAAAAATTGCTATTACAGGAGCATGTCTTTTTTTTTTTTTTGAGTCTACCAACTCGAATCAAAAGCTAAAATCATAGCTGACAAAAAAGCGTAATTTTTATAACGATATTTTTAGGAAGAAGTACGTTTTTCCGTTATCAATAGGCAGGAATCTCTTTAATAAAGGCAGAAACGTTTAAGCCGCAGAGTTCAATAATATTTTTCTGCTTTGCTCTTTAGACTATTGTCCCAGGTCAAAGTCTTGGTAGCTATATAAGTTGCAAAATCTGCATGCAGGGCTTCATTATAGGTAAGCAGAACTAGCTTTATAATAGCTTTATCGCGACCTCTGCAGCTTTTAAAATAAGCTACATTTAATGATTTCTACACTATTATACTATTTTATTTTATCTTTTTTTTTATTCTATAAATTTTTTTTTTTTTTTGCTTTGGATCAAAGTTTTTAAATTTACTTTCCTTAACTACACAATGACAACATACCTAAAATTTCAATTCATAACTTTAAAAATAGCCCTATCTCAGCTAAAAATATTTGTACTTCTAAATTGTACATTTTTTTAATAACTTTAAACAAAACAAACTATTAAACTTAAAGCATATTTGTATATTTATGACTAGTTCCAGCAAGTAGACTTGCTTTCATAGAAAATATCAATAACTAACCGACAATAATCCACAATAATACTACCGAATTTCCCCAACATAATTTGTTGGGATTTCTAATGGATTTCAGACAAATAACCGCAAAAAACGCCCCTTAACATTCACCCTAATACATGCACTAGAAACAAATATTATTACTATTGTTCATATACTTAATTTATGCCCAACTCTAAACCTTAAAATAAAGCTCATATATGGTAATAATACTACAACATAACTAATATATCTATATATAACGAAATTTCTGAAAATAAATAGTTCTTAGCAAACTATATAGGTAAGACTATTATCTACCAGGGCCAGTGGCGAAGCAAGAGCGTTGAATGTGGACGGGTGATGAGCCTCAAAATGCCGAGTCGATTCAACAAATTACCGACTGCATGCATGAATAGTAATTGGGTAAAAGTGATAAGGTAATATACGAGATTTCCCGACTGCTGGATGTTTGGGGGGTGTTACACCCCCTCCTCGCTAAGCCCCTGAGCAGGGCCTAAGGCCTTAACCCTTTCATGCACTATGTTTCTGTACAAAATTCCACTATCTTTTGAACTACAACGAATGTTTATGTGAATTAAAAAAAAAAAATAATCTTTGATCCCTTGACTTTAATGTTTCATCATTATTTACCTTAATTGTTGAGTATAATTTTTAGACATTTTTTTGCTGAAGCAGGACTCTTTTGGAGAAACGTAAATTTTAAACTTTTGTCTTTGGGTAAAAATAATTGAAATACTGGGCAATTATTTTTTGGTTATAAAGGGTTAAAATACGATAGTTCGATTTGTTGTAAAGGGTTAAAAGATGAAAATGCGTTTTGTTTTAAATAATACAAGTTTTAAAATTGTTTTTGCTTTAATTTTTAGTCTAGTAACACACTTTGTTGTTATATATTCACAACTATTAGGAGTGACTAAATGCTTAAAAATTCGATTTAATTTTGTTATTTAAGGGGGTCTTACTATGTAACAGTTTCAAAAAATCGATTTTTTTTTTTACATTTCTTTCATCTAAATAGTGTTAGAAATACGCTGGTAAAAGGATTTAACTGTGGACGGGCTCGATTGGCAGTGACAGAGAATTTTTCACGGTCACGCGCGGTCGTTTTTCGTGTTTCTGCTGTATATATTTTATTACGTTGTCAATCTTTAAACGTGTTTTTCCGAAAGTCGTCTTTTTAGAGGTGGGATGAACGTTTTCGAAAAATCTGCCTGACCGATCTTGTCATACTAAACATTTTTATCATCAGACATGTCGCAACAGATACCCACGAGCTTTTTTTGAAGTTCTCGTCCAAAAATTTTTAACAGCCTTGCATAGCAGAAAAAAGTGCCAAAAAATTTTGTTTTTTTTTTAAATTCTATTACTATAAGAATTTTTTGAGTATTTGAAAAAGCTCGTGTCTATCCATAGCCAAGGGGATGTGGAAAATTAATTTTAAAGGTTTTTTGGTTTCATATCACCTGATCGGTCAAAATCGTTCACCCTGTGCGACCTGAACACTTTAGACGGGGACGCAGTGAAGGACGTGTAGCGGTCACATACGTAATTTTTATGTAAAACCAAAAAAACTATATAAAGTTCAATAATTGTATGATAACAATACAAAAAACTGCTTCCCGAAATCATTTGTAGTTTTCTAGTAATCAATTTTTGAATATAGCGCTAGAAAATCAGGTATTACATAGTAAGACCCCCTTAAAGCATATTATTAAAACTATTAGGAGTGACTAAATACTTAAAAATTCGATTTAATTTTGTTATTTTATTCATTATCCATTCGAATAAAAAAGACTCAAAATATTGATGTAATAGGAATTTAATGAAAATTAATGAATTTTCCTCGAAAAATCAAAATGTAGATAATTGAGATTTGCAAATATGCGAAAATCTTTGCTGAAGTTTCTTGTTACTTTTCATATAACGGCGAAAATTCAAAAACATATTTTTACTCCTATTCAATTACATTATTAACCACTGTGCAATGTGCCCAAATAAAGACGATGACAAATTTTAGTTGCGTTCGTTCTCTTTTATCGATAAACGAATGAGCACACAATGACATATTAAGCTCGGCTTAAACATTTCGCTATAATTGTGTGCGTATGTTTGTGTGTGTGATTGTTGCCTTCTTGTCTTTTGCTTACTTTCGTATTAGACAAAACATAAATTGATAAAGTGAGCTCACGCACACACACGCCAACAGGCAGTATTGAATATTTTTGTTTTTGTTTTTTGTTTTTTTTTTTTTGGCATTGCTGTAGCCCAAATGAGGGCCATTAATGAATCATCCATCCAGTGAGTTTCCTCGCGCTCACTCTCTCGCTCTTTCGCTGACTCTCTTTGCGGCGCTCTCGTTGACACACAATTAAATATTTGTTGTTAAATGTTTTGTGTTTATGCTGCAAATTCATTGTCACCAAATGAAACGCATACTTAACATATTTAAGCAAATAAAAGACTAAAAGAAAATTGCCAAAAAACATATGTACATGTGTGTGTGTGTGTGTGTGTGTGTGTGTGTGTGTGTGTGTGTGTGTGTGTTTGTGTATGCGTGTGAGCCAAACGCAGTTTGAGGTTATGAGCGTATGTAATATTTAAATGACAACATGCACTAAATTTAAATGTCTAGCAAAGACAAGAATCAGCTGCTTTTGCTCAATATGAATGACAGCATTTGCAGAGGGGGTTGGTTGGGTGGGCGGTTGGGTGTGGTAAACAGCCGTAGCCGGCAACAGCACCAACCAAATGAGAGAGCAAAGAATGAGCGAAGAAAATAAGTTAACAAAGTAACACCAAATTATTGCAAACGTCAGCTAAAGAAAGTCGTTAAAGATAGACACAAATTAGAGAGCAGAGAATATGGCCCAAAACGTTACGAATTGCAATTTGTGCTCAAGATACAATAACTAACTGAATTTTGATTTTTTTTTTTATGGTTATGCTGCAATTTCAAGTGTCATTTTTGTGGCAAAATAAAAAGACGCAAGCAAAAGGAGCTGCGCTGCTTACCAAAGATTCTCCTTCTCGGCGGCGGCGGCATCCTTCTTTTTCGTCGTAAACGATGATGTCAGCGCATTGCTGCCCGTCATTGTCTGCGTGCTGGTCTCTAATGCCATTGCAATAGCTCTATAGCTGCTCCCACTCCCCGTCTGCCTCTACCACTATTGCTGGCGCTTGTTGCTGCTGCTCCGCACGATAGTTGGCTATGCTTCTGGGTCTAATGTTGTTCCTGTTGTGTTGCGAAGTTAATTAAAATACTTTGTTACCACCACATACAAACACCACAATAAACACACACACACTATAAACTTAAAACACTTTTTATAACAATCTGTTTTCTAGCCAAAGCCAGCTAATACACCAAATATGCGGCAGCAGCGACGCTTGCTGTGCTGCAGCTGCACGTTTTGTAGGCGTTTGTATTTATTTTTTATTTTTTTTGCAGTTGCAAGGTGTCAGTGACAGACGCTGACGCCGACGCTTCCGCCAGCAGCTGCGTGCCTTTGCGTTACGTTGCTTTTCTTTTTGCTGACAGCAGCTGACAGAGCAACCATAGATTTATTAATATATTTTATTATGCGAACTTTTATTTTACTTTGAGATTTTTTTTGTAATTTGCATATGTTTTCACTTTGTGCGTGCTACTATTACGCTACAGCTGCTGCGGCGACGTTGGCGACGGCTGCTGCTGCTACTGTTGCTGTTGCTGGCTGAGGCTAGACCAATTGGCAAATTTTTTTGACGTTTTGCTTTTGTTTTATATTTACTACGTACTGCAGCTTTAGCTGGATTTTGTTTTTTTTGCTCAATGACTTTGGCAAACTTTTAAACGAGCACTAAATTAATTGTTTAGCGTGTAAGTTATTGCATTTGCTGCTTTACAATTTTATTAAGTTATTAAGTTTATACAAAAAAAAAATAACAAAAAAAATTGTTTCCGAGATGATGAATTTTTCGCTGAACAAACGAGGCACAGGCACAATGTGTACACACCAAATGCAGCGCAAAAATACGCAAGTGTGCACACATGTGTGAATTTAAATATGCTAAAAAATGTTACTGCCTTTGAAAAATAATACACTTATCGTTTATCGAAATATATCAGTTAAAACTGCGTCTATAAAAGAATTGAGCAACTACCCGCCCATTTAAATGCAAATAAAAATACGCTTGCGCCTTTTCTTTCGTCCCACTTGTTTCATTCGCTCAATAAAACACTTAAATTTACAAGTTTTTGTTATAGGCTTAAATGATGCGGCAAACAAAATGCGCTTCTATATCGCTTAAATTTACAAAGAACAATGCTCACCAACTTTGGGACAGGTCAACGTTGCAATTTACTTGCCAGTTGCCAATCTCACAAACGTTTTATAAAATAGAACATACAACATTAGCTTCTGATAGCATTTGCCGCATATGAATAAATGGTTTCATACAATGTTTAATGTTATGTATAAAAGTTGTACACAATATCTATACGTAATGGGCAATTTGGAAGGGTCCAAATTAAATCACTGCTAAAAGTTAATCCATGCTAATCCATCGAATTTTATATTTCGATTTAAATATAACTGAAGTTCACTCACTACTAATTAGCCAAGTATGTAGTTTATATTATTAGAGTGTATTTGTGTGTGTGTGGGTGTTTTTGTGTATGTATGTGTGTTGGTGTGTGTAAATTCAATCTAACAAAGACGACAAATCGGTTTCTTAAACGAAATGAAAAACCGTGCCAACCGTATAGAATGGAGTCGCGCACTCAAACAATAAATTTAAAAGTATAAGGGGGCGCTGTCTCATTGTGTATGCGCAGTTATCACGATATTAATTTGTGGATAGACTTCGGGCTTGGCCTCCGATGTTATTAGCTGCAGCATACGCTGTTGTAGCTCATCCTGGGTTGTCTGTAATCCTGGCGGTATCATCCAGATGGTGTCTATAAAGCAAACGATATATAATACATTGCAAATGCTCAAGTTGCTTAGTGCTGTTTAGTTACCGCCAAAATACCATCCATTTGGTGTGCATAAACGCCACATGATTGCCGGCTGTGTGGGCATCAAATCAGCTATTATATCACAAGTTTCGCCGGGTCGCAGGGAAGGCACATTTATGCGCTGCGTTTGTATGGGTGATGTTAAATAGCAACCATTGGGCCAGCGTTCTGTGCCATCGTTTTGCAGCTGAAAGGCCTGCTGCTGTGGATTAACATGCTGACCCTGCACAATTTTCATGGAAGGCAATGATTGTAGACTGCAAAAGTCCAGATAGCAGCCGACAGCAGCTTGTAAATTCCTACAAAAAAAAACCGAGCAATACAATTTTAAAAGGAAATGTTGTGGCGCAGCTTATTTTGAACTCACCAATTGCTCATTTCTAAATAGAAACGTGCCGAGTCTCTGTTCATTTGATTGTTCATGAGGCTTTGAAACTGACTAATAAGATCCTCATGATCTGTGGTGCCCATGCAACTAAATTGCTGTAACAGTAGCGAGTCAATGTCATAGTCGTTTGTGGGCAGCGGTGCACCAATGCTCTTAATTTGAGCTGCTTGTGCGGGTAATGTAGGGCATGTGCCTGCAATAGCTACTGGTGTCGGGGTGGACACTGGCTGTGGTGGTGCAGGCAATGGTATCGCTATATTGCTAGTGTCCATCATGGGATTTGTTGTGGTGGTGGTATTTGTGGTGCTTCCAAAGAATGGCTCACATTGCATATCTTGCAATATATGCATTTGTTGCTGCTGCTGCTGGTGTTCCTGTTGCGGTTGATTTTCTGTGGCAGCGGCAACATTTTGTGAATCAAAGCTTTCCTCAACGTCCATTGTGGTGGCGTTTTAAGAGTTTTGTATAATGAATAAAGCAACCTACACGCCTTGCCCTAACCACTTATAATATTGTGCTTTATTATTGTTATGCGCTATTGTTTAACTCTCGTTGGGAAATGCGTTGTAATCTGGTTGTTGTTGTTGTTGTTACCTCTTTAAGCACTGGATTGCTAAATGCAATATAACGATTTTTACTTATGATAAAATGTGCCAGCACCTTAAAGAAATTAACCAACTTGGCTGCGTAATATGCTGTCTTTGTATGCGTAAAAACAGATTACCCTTTTGGTATGTTAATAATTCTATAGAGAAAAACACAAAAAATAAAGAACAGCGATCGCACTAGTACGATAGACAAAAAGTGACAGCGATTTTAGTCGATAACAACAAAGGCGTCTAACTGCTGGTAGAGCTGCCAACCAATGTTGTAAACATTCAGCTTATTTGTGTTTCATAAAAAAGTTCTTACAAATTAAGGGTTTTCCAACAAAACATATCAGTTAATGGCTTCATAAAAACTATTATACATTTTTAAGCACTCTAACTTGCAATTTTAACACAGCAAAAAGTTACATTAAAAATTTAATGGTAACAAAAAAACAGTTGGCAGCAACATCAGCATTTTTTTTATTAGTTTAGCGTATGGCAACGCTATTCCCACTCATTTGACTCAGTCTTCGCCATTTTCTTTGTCACTTTGTCGCACGGAGTGTGGTATTGTTAATTCTGTGATTTAAAAAGTTATAAAAACGCATAGAAAATGGTAAAATAATGCATTTATATACAAAAAGTTTCTAGTTTACAACTTAAGCAATATGTGTGCAGTGAAATTTTTAAGTTTTCATTGAAAATATAACATTAATTTGGCTTTTCATTTGCCGGGTGTGAAAAAGCCGCCCAGACGGCAGAGCTGCACGTGAGCGCATCGCTTCCAGAATGTTCCTATTCTTTAAATTTATAACTATTTAAATTAGTTATTATAAAAACATGAATTAGTTAAGCATAAGATTTTAGTCAGAATTTTCTAGATGCGTTGCATATGCTGCTGTGTATGTGCATGCGTACATAAAGCGGCGTGGTGCTGCTGTCGCTTGGATGAATCACACGCACACATTGTGGTTAGGTTGAGGCGATGCGACCATAGTAATAGTAAATTATTCATTTGTATAAACAAATGTTTGTAGGTATATTTATAATAAACAAAGACATGTCTTGAAAAATTTACAGGAGATGTCACTAAATCCAGTGCGCGTGCTCAAAAATGAGGCGCAAGAGGAGAAAGCCGAAATGGCGCGTTTGTCGTCGTTTATTGGTGCTATTGCCATTGGTGACTTGGTTAAGAGCACACTGGGCCCCAAGGGCATGGATAAAATACTAGTTGCACATGGACGCAATGCTGGTCATGTGGAGGTCACCAACGATGGTGCAACTATATTGCGCGCAGTTGGTGTAGATAATCCTGCCGCAAAGATTTTGGTCGATATGTCGCGTGTGCAGGACGAAGAAGTTGGCGATGGCACCACTTCGGTCACTGTGCTGGCCTCTGAACTGCTGCGTGAAGCTGAAAAGCTTGTTGAGCAAAAACTGCATCCACAGATTATTATTAGTGGCTGGCGTTTGGCTACACAAGCCGCTTTGGAGGCGCTAACAGCTTCAACTGCAGACAATTCAGCCGATAATGAGAAATTTAGAGAAGATTTGCTTAACATTGCACGTACCACACTGTCATCGAAAATCTTGCATCAACACAAGGACTTCTTTGCTAATTTGGCTGTTAATGCTGTCTTACGTCTTAAGGGATCAGGAGAAATGAGTTCCATACAAATAATCAAGAAGACGGGTGGCACATTAAACGATTCATTTCTGGATGATGGCTTTTTGTTAGACAAGAAACCCGGCGTGCATCAGCCACAGCGCGTAAGTGCCTACTCACATATAGTATCATCTTTAATTGGTGCTCTATTAAACTCGCGCTACATATCAATGCGTCAACTTGACTGTGAATTATGTTGTTCTACTATTCATATCACAGCCATTTTGACGAGTTTGCTGTGCAGCATTATCAGCTGAAATCAAGTGTTTTCTTCTTTTTTTTTTCTATGCATTGTTACCTTTTTCAAATATATGGAATAAACTTACTTTCTCTTATTAGATTGAAAATGCCAAGATTCTGATTGCTAATACACCTATGGACACGGATAAAATCAAAGTATTCGGCAGCAGCATTAAGGTTGACTCACTGGCCAAAATCGCTGATTTAGAAATGGCCGAAAAAGAGAAAATGAAGGAAAAGGTCGATAAGATTTTGAAACACAATTGCAATGTGTTTATCAATCGTCAATTGATCTATAACTATCCCGAGCAACTGTTTGCCGATGCCCATATTATGGCTATTGAGCATGCCGACTTCGATGGCATTGAGCGTTTGGCCTACTGCACTGGCGGTGAAATAGTCTCCACTTTTAACAACCCAGAAGATGTCAAGCTTGGCGAATGCAAACTCATTGAGCAGGTCATGATTGGCGAGGATACACTGCTACGTTTCAGTGGTGTTAAGCTAGGCGAGGCCTGTTCCATTGTCATTCGCGGCGCCACACAACAAATTCTGGATGAGGCTGATCGCTCAATGCATGACGCTTTGTGTGTGTTGGCAGCTACAGTAAAGGAGTCGCGCATAGTTTATGGCGGCGGTTGTTCAGAAGCTTTGATGGCCACAGCTGTACTTAAGAAGGCCTCCGAAACTCCTGGCAAAGAGGCTATTGCCATTGAGGCTTTTGCACGTAAGTTGGACAGACTACACTTTCTAAATTTGCACAATATTATTAATATGATATGTTTATAGGTGCACTGTTGTCATTGCCTACGGCCATTGCCGACAATGCTGGCTATGATTCTGCTGAGCTGATCTCCGAACTGCGCGCAGGCCACAACCTAGGCAACAAAACACTCGGTTTGGACATGGAACGCGGCAAGATAGCTGATGTGCGTCAATTGGGCATAACCGAATCGTTTGCTGTCAAACGTCAGGTGCTCATGTCTGCTGCTGAGGCTGCCGAAATGATTTTGCGTGTCGATAATATCATTAAGACGGCACCACGCAGACGTGTGCCCGATAGAGGTTACTGCTAAGCTTTTAAGTATTCTTGTCTAGGTTGTCTAGGATATTATACATAATATTTACATCATTTTTTTTTTAAATTCTCGTCTAAATTCATTGCTAATTTTATGTTTTGCTCTAACTAACACACACATACACAAGCGTATGCTGCATACACAATGACTTGAACAATTCTTTCAAATTTCCATCATTTGATTGTATTTCTTGATTGCATTTAAATGAAACTTATATAAAATTGTTAAACAAACTAAAAAAGCACAAGCTCAGCTTATACACGAGAACTCGGAGTGCGAACAAATATTCGACTCATTCACCCATACACACCTCAAAAAAAAAAAAAAAACAAAAACAAAACACATTTAAAGCGTGTCTAAAACTTAATGAAGTGGAACAGATAGACCATAAATAAATTGTTGTTAGATGTATACAAAATTTTGTAAACGCCAAACGATAATAAAAACGGAATAATATTTATGCTTAACAAAACTAAATGCGGAAGTTTTTCTTGCTTAGCTTTTGCTATTAATTTTACAGCCAAAACAAAGGAATGCTACATGAGAATGAAAACATAGCGAACAAAGTTTTATTTATATTCAATAAATTCTTGATCTTTACAAAGAGAAAAAAGAAAAATTACATAGCAAATAAATTTTGGATGCCACTGGCATTTTTGCTGTATCCCTTAACAAATTGTAGTTGGGGAATAAAATAAGACTCGATGTTAATTTAATTTGGAGTGGTATATTTTGTGCCGAGTAGTATGTGTGGAGCGCTTAATTGGATTTAATTTGTAGTTTCGGCTAATAGCATCAACAGTATA
This sequence comes from Chymomyza amoena, assembly GCA_037043745.1. Taxonomy (NCBI): domain Eukaryota; kingdom Metazoa; phylum Arthropoda; class Insecta; order Diptera; family Drosophilidae; genus Chymomyza; species Chymomyza amoena. The sequence continues at coordinate 27,527 of JBAMAX010003731.1, forward strand.
ACAAATTATTCTGATTTTTATATGGAATAAATTAGAACCCATTTGTAGAGAGGTTTAGCATCTGACTTTTGTTTTGTTTTTGTTTGTTCAAAGAAAACTTAATTTTTTGAGATTAGAGGCTAAAGTCTTGTAGTCTCGGTATGTATGATGCTGCGATTATTATTTTTATATGTATACCAGCTTAAATTTTTAAATGAGGATCCCGATGGCACTGGGAACAAGCAAGTACAAATAAATGCGCAAGTTCAGTTCCGGGGAGAGAGGACAAGTTACAACTTAAATAGAAGCATGCCAATTGAAAAGAAAACAGCATGTATTAATTTTCTTCCTCAAATGTTGCCATTTGGTCGGTCATAGTGGAAAGCATAACTATTCTTGGTAGGAACCGAGTGTTAAAAGATTAGGATTCTTAGGCAGTGACATCTTTAGCATGTGCCAAGCATTTTGGGTATTTGATTCACAATTTAAAATTCCTAACTGACAGATATATAAGGTCCTTACGAGCGTTCTGTGTGAAAGACTGAAGCCACTCGCCAAGGCACTGATTGGACCTTATCAGTGCGGCTTCAGACGTGGCAAGTCCACCGTCGACCAGATATTCACACTACGCCAAATCCTGAAAAAGACCCACAAACATCAAGTCGACACTCACCACCTGTTCGTCGACTACAAAGCAGCTTTCGATAGCCCAATAAGGGATCGCGTATATGCCGCAATGTCTGAGCTCGGTATCCCTGCGAAGCTGATAAGGCTTTGCAGATTGACGTTGAGTAATTCCTGCAGCTCCGTCAAGGTAGGAAAGGACCTCTCCGAGCCCTTTGATACCGTGCGAGGTTTCAGACAAGGCGACCCCTTATCATGCGACCTCTTTGACTTCGTCATGCAGAGCGTTCTGCGGAAGGCCGACGTACATCGCAATGGCACTATCTTCTACAAGAGTGTCCAGCTCCTTGCGTACGCCGACAGGGCAAAACGAAGTATATGCTGTCGACAAGTAGGGACGTGTGGCGGCTTGGGTCCCAGATTACGGCCGACAGCTATACTTTCGATGTTGTCAAGGAATTCATCTAACTTGGCACCACCGTTACCACCGACAACGATGTCAGCCTGGAGATCAAGCGCAGAATCACTCTTGCCAACAGCTGCTATTTCGGTCTCAATAGGCAATTGAGTAGTAGAGACCTCTCTCGCGCGACAAAACTATCACTCTACAAGGCACTCATCCTTCCAGTGCTTCTTTACGGCGCGGAAGCCTGAACCGTGTCCCATGCTGCCTTGGGAGTTTTCGAGAGGAAAGTATTGCGCAAGATCTTTGGTCCTATTCGAGTTGGCGATGACTACCGCATCCGCACCAACCAGGAGCTGTATGAGCTCTTCAACGACATGGACGTTGCTCAGCGTATCAACATCCAGCGGCTTCGCTGGCTCGGGCATGTCGTTAGGATGGACGAGGATACTCCAGCTACACGTGTGTTCGATGCGGTAGTCAGCGGCCGTAGGCGGAGAGGACGACCGTGTTTGCGTTGGAAAGACCAAGTGGAAGGGGCCCTGTCTTCGCTCGGTGTGACCAACTGGAGAAGGCGCGCGCAATACAGAGGCGCCTGGAGAGATGTTTTAAGGCAGGCCGTAATCCGGTAATCGGGTTGTTATGGCCACATAAGAAGAAAAACTGACAGATGCGTATCCTGCGTCCATTTCAGATTAATATATTATAAATGCAATAGGTATTCGTAGGCAAGTCCTGCACGAAAATACAGCTATGCCCGGACTTGCGCTGACTAATATAATAATGAACGATAGTCAAGTCATAAAACTGCGCATTATATACACGAAATCTGCACATCAACACCATCTAACTGGTACACAGCATAGTACCTCGTTTGCATAATTCTTGAATACTGTTCCTGCGTTTGGAGCTATTTGGTCTTATAGATTCATTAGTATAAAGTTACATTTACAGTGCTTCTAGAGTAACTAATTAATTTTTGGCCCTGCAGATCCTTGCCGTGACTTATACACTTTTTTAACTGTCTTTATACATACTTTATCATTTCTTCTATCTAAAGTCATCTTGACTTGTCTCTTCGAGCAGCTTCGATCAATTATTAATTACCCAATTGATCAAGGACGCTCTTTGTCGTTGTTGCTCGTACTCTTTTTACCATAAACATAATACATTTAGCATTCGACACTCACACAAATTAAAATAAATAATATTAGAATACATAATTACTCTTAAAACCAATACATACCATTTTCTTCAAAAGATTAACATTTACATTGTGCTTAATAACTTATGCGATATAAAACACGCAACAACTTAACACCAAAGTCAAAAAGCGTAAATATAAAATCTTTGCCATAACTTTATTTATTGTTTAAACATTACAATGAAACTTTTTTAATAATTTAAAAGCAAACAAAATTGCATGAAAACTTGTCATAAAATACGTTGTTGAATAATTCAAGGAGCGCTTTTTATTAACCCAAATAAAAACAAATACAATTAATAGCGAACTCTTTGTGGAGATCACTTAGTTTGGGTTGCTCTCAGCGAATCAACAAAACAAATAGCATTGACATACACATAAACAGATGGCTAGGTGAATGTATAGCTACTATATAGTATTATACTATAAGTATATTATATACAGTGCCCAATTCTTGGGCGTCTGACTAATCTTATCGTTGGGTTCTACCGTGTGCGAGCGTGCGAAAATAAATCAGAAAGAGATAGAGCATGATCGTTTAACAGTACATAATATTAAGTGTGTGTGCAATGACCGACATCTTTCTCTGCACTTATCGTGATAATCCTTGATGCATTGCTAGGAAATTCTCTAGGAAATAACGCATTCCATTTCGCCATGCTTGGGAACACAGTCCAGTACCAGAGCCACGGCACGCGCCATGTACGTCATGGTACCATAGCTGCCGCTGGGCGCGCTGTGAAAAAAAGGAACAGAGTTTAGTAGATGCACAAACATATTACAAGCCATATTTCCTATATATAATTTTCTATCTTACTTACTAAAAAAACCTTACTGGGGCTATCTACAATATATCAATTGTTTGCGTAACAATTACGTTATCGCTTACAAGCAAATTTCAATTGGTTTCACCTCAACAAGACTCACCTATCGTAAAGATGCTGGCAGATATAGGCAGCGCCGCCACAGAGTAGCATACCCGAAGCTGCCTGCTGCTGCTCCTTGCCATGCTTCAGTTTGGCACAGCATAGCGTGGCATCGCCCTGACAAGCGCGCTGATCTTCCAGGAACAATTGATTGGCCTTGTGCACCAAATGCTCCACATAGATGATTTCACCCAGTGACGGCACCATATTGTGTTCGGTGACAAGCGTTAGTACCATAAGTGCCTCCACAACCAGCTGACGGTATTCTGGTTGTGGTATTTGATTAAGCGCTGTTTCCACCTCAAGTGCAAACTTTAGCTCGCCAGGTGTCATTTCTTGCGTTAAACTTTGCTGCAGCACGCGTCCCTCTATGGCCAGACCCTGACATTTTTCCAGTACGGTCCAGACGCGTGAATAAAAATCGCGTGGAACACGATTAAGCGCGCCATCAAGTCGCCGACGTCGCAGCCATTGGCCCTGACGATCGTCAATCGTAGCAATAAGCGCATCCTCGCCTTCAGGATCACCCAGACCAATTTGACTTTTCTTGCTGACACGACTGGACTTGCAACTAACAATGGACAAATTACCGCGTGCCACTGCATATGAACAAAAATGTTAGTAGAGCCTTTAAAAAATACAAATATTTGTGCTAAGCTCACCACTGCTAACGGCAAACTCCTTGCCGCTGAGTATGTGGTACAGCAAATTCTTCATTTCGAACGGCGACAGATTAAGTAGATGCTCCGATGCCTCCTCACCGTCACAGTTCAAGGTACGTGATAGCTCTTTGGCCATGACCTGTATGATTAAGCCAACGCGCAGACGCAACATTTCATGGAACAGCTGTGGCTCGGTGCGTATAAACATGGCCAGATATACCATTAACTCCTGTGTCAACATAGCTGTGCTTTCATCATCACCATAGGCCTGCGAAATTGTTTAAAAACATATGGTTATTATTTATTGTTTAAAGTGGCAGTCAAACTATACTCACATCGTGTATAAGCTGACGCAGCTCACCCTCGGGCAACGGTGCGGTTATGGTATGCTCATTATTCGGTGGCATACCAACCGTAACTTGTTTCTGACGTACCAGCAAATCGGTAACTGCCTTTGCTAAATCCTCCACACGTTTACCCAGCATACCCGACGTATGCCGCACAAGACCCCAAAGTTTTTGTTGGCATGCCTTCTCATAGAGTCCCTTAAGCAGATCACGCACAGTGACAACACGACCCTCTTCCAGCATGCCTTCAGATTGAGAAGAATCGTTGTTATTGAGACTATTGTTGCTGGCCGTGGCCGCTGAGGCAATTGCTCTGGCTATAGCGTTTGCAGCATTAGAATTCGTACACTCCTCGTCCTCGTCGCCGGCTGCGTGGCCAACAATGGCTCCGGTGCTGCTTGCTGTGGGTGTACTAGCATCGATGACCACAGTCGGTACGGCAATGTGCGGCAACGACTGTGGTTTTGTTGCACTATTATTACCACTACCACTATTAGTATTACCAACACCTCCAGCACCAGCACCAGCGGCGGCAGCCAAATCAAGCACCACATCATCCACAAAGCCTTGCTCGAGCTCTTTTTATTTTATTTTTTTTTTTGTGGGTTTGTGGGTTGTTATTTTTTTTTTTGTATTGTATATATTTTTGGTACGGTTTTTGAGGGGTTAGGTTCATTCAGCATTGTTTGTTATTCATGTTGTTCATATCGGGAGTTGTTATGGGCAGATCGCATTCAGTTGATCAATGACGTAAAGATATGATGAAAATTTGATTGAATTCAATGAAGTGGACACAACACATGCGTAACAAGTAAGTCATGTTGTGTGTATGTGAGTGTGTGGTTGTATGCGTGTATATGTAGTAAATTAAAAAAAAAAAAGATGGAAAATTATTAATTAAGGCAGCAAACTTAAAAATAAAATAAAGCAAAATAATGTACATGTGTGTTTGTACTAAAAGCAATTTAGCGAAAGGTCGATCTGTTACAGATTTCCATTTTAAAATATAAATCTGTACCAGGCCCCTTATTCTAGGTATGCCAAATGAGTTGCGCAAGAAGACAATATCTGTTTATCGGCTCATGATATTCCCTGCCAGGCGCATTAAGTAGATATCCATAAAATGTGTTTTTTACATTACATAGAAAAAATTATATTAGGTTGTCAAAAAAGTCTTGCGGTATTTCCGCAAGCTTGTCTTTGCAAGCGCGTAGTCCTAGTTGTATTCGTCGCATCGGTTCACGCTAGAGCTTTTTGGAAAGCTCTTTTCACGTGCTAACACGTGTTTGATTAATTGTTGTTTGCTTTTAGTCGTTTGTGAGTTATAGCGTCGCAAACATGGAGCAAAATAAAGAGAAAATACGGCATATTTTACAGTACTACTACGATAAAGGCAAAAATGCATCTCATGCTGCCAATAAAATTTGTGCAGTTTGTGGACCCGATACAGTTTCCATTTCCACCGCACAACGATGGTTTCAACGTTTTCATTCTGGTGCAGAGGTGATCGAAGATGCGCCACGGTCCGGAAGGCCTGTTGTCGAAAATTGCGATAAAATCGCTGAATTGATCGAAAGAGACCGGCATAGTAGCAGCCGTAGCATCGGCCAAGAGCTGGACATTTTTCATCAAACCGTTATAAACCATTTGAAGAAGCTTGGATTGAAAAAGAAGCTCGATGTATGGGTGCCACACGACTTGACGCAAAAAACATTTTTGACCGTATGGATGCATGCGAATCGCTTCTGAATCGCAACAAAATCGACCCGTTTTTGAAGCGGATGGTGACTGGCGATGAAAAGTGGGTCACTTACGACAACGTGAAGCGTAAACGGTCGTGGTCGAAAAGCGGGGAAGCTGCCCAGACGGTGGCCAAGCCTGGATTGACGGCCAGGAAGGTTCTTCTGTGTGTTTGGTGGGATTGGCAGGGAATCATCCACTATGAGCTGCTCCCCTATGGCCAAACGCTCAATTCGGACCTGTACTGCCAACAACTGGACCACTTGAATGCAGCACTCATGCAGAAGAGGCCATCTTTGATCAACAGAGGCCGAATTGTCTTCCATCAGGACAACGCCAGGCCACACACATCTTTGGTGACGCGCCAGAAGCTCCGGGAGCTCGGATGGGAGGTTCTTTTGCATCCACCGTATAGTCCGGATCTCGCACCAAGTGATTACCACCTATTTCTGTCCATGACGAACGCGCTTGGTAATCGGAAGTTGTCCACAAGAGAGTCCTGTGAAAATTGGCTCTCCGAGTTTTTTGACAATAGGGAAGCGAGCTTCTATAAGAGGGGCATTATGAAGTTGGCATCTCGTTGGGAACTCGTCATCGAACAAAACGGCGCATATTTGACTTAAATCGCATTATTATAACCAATTTTATGAACAATTGAAAATTCAATAAAAATACCGCAAGACTTTTTTGACAACCTAATATGATGTGGCATGCAGTATCTCATGAGGAATGCGTCGGAAATCTCCAAATGGTTTAGCCAATATTTTTCAAATAAAGATTTTTTGATCCCACAAACAAGGATGATGTTTCTCTAGCTTGAAAACTTCAGACTACGGAAAACATTGCGGATAGCATATGGCTTCCTACTAAGCGAAAGATCTCCAGCAGTTCGCTATTGGCTTTAAATTCAGTTGAAAGCGACTGTCACACCAGATTGCGTATGATATAATCCTTTACAGCACTTCGTATGAGAATGTTATCCGCACAATTTTAATATACTGAACATTATAGACTAAACAGAACAGTCAGAAAGCTGTTCACTAATATCTGCCAGTTGTGTGAACTCGGAATGCTTATCCTTCTTAGGTCAGATCACAGATCAACAGTTTAAGCAGATTTAAGCTTAGTGGGGGGCGAAAAAGATTTTTTCCTTTCTTTACTTAGAGTTGACTGGGTCTGTTTGGATCTTTTGATTTCATGATGTAGTCATTGGCGGGATGGATATGGACGCCAGTATAAAGCGCGCATAAGCAACTTAAAGCCTAAAGGAACCACTGATGCATAGAAATTTTGTGCCAAAGTCTTTCACTTGACGGGATCTCAACATTGTCTCAGGCACTTTATGGAACTGATGCCGTCCTGTCAGACTACTTTATGTTCTCAAGAGCATTCCGACAGCCGTCATCCAGACAAGCCCGCTGACAGCTGTGTACGAACGCAAAAGGAAACTATCAAAAATTATTTTATTGGATCTTCGTCCACACATCTAACAAAATTCCAAACTAATCACGATCCAGCGATTTTGGAATAATGATCTATGCCATATGTACTATGTAGTATATTAGTTGTGTTGGGGTATTTGAGAGAGTTAAGTGTCAAGGGATAAAACCAAACGTGCACAAGTCACATAAGACAAAAAAACAATTGGGGGGGAGCAGGTTTGGATGAAACACAAGCAAGGCTCAAATAAGGGGTAGTATAGATTTGGTCGGTCAATATATACATACATACAATTGTTTAAGGTTTTAACAAACCCCACAAAAATGACGCTGCACTGTATACCAGTATTTTGTATATTCAATTTCCAACCAGACGCATTCGCCAAACGACGCGACGCCGATCTCTAACTATCAGGATGCACTTACCGACATTGTCATCGCTTTTATGCCTAAATCCCAAGCCAGCTGTGCGAGATTGTGTGTTTGTATGTGAAAGTATGTGCGTACATAGTGACAAATTGTACAAGTACCAACAAAGAACAAGACACAAAACAATTAAATGGTGTTTTAAGGTGTTCTTATAAATAAATGTCTACGAGGAGTATGTGTGTATGTAGTGTGACAAATGGGTGGGTGGATCTCTTGAAAAGTGTATAATGTGGAAAAAGCCTATTTTATGCCTTGGCCCATAACAGTTAACAGTACAAGCATTATGAAAGAATTTTTGGTTTATCGATAAATTAGCGAGACGATTATATCGAATAGGACATCCCTACACTGGTTTTTTTAACCAAACTAATATAGATGCGTAATGACATCAGCCTGGAGTTAAAGCGGAGAATTACATTTGCAAATAGATGTTACTATGGTCTAAGTAAGCAGATGTGCAGCAGAGACCTCTCTCGAACGACAAAAGTAACACTCTACAAGACGCTCATCTTGCCCGTGCTCTTATATGGCGCAGAAGCATGGGTTGTGTCACGGACCATTGCAGCTGCTCTTGGGGTGTTTGAGAGGAAAATTCTACACAAAATCTTCGGTCCCGTACGTTTTGAGGACGGCTATCGCATACGGATGAACCACGAGCTGTACGAGCTCTACGACGACATGGATGTTGTCCAGCGCATCACAATACATCGTCTGCGCTGGCTTGGCCATGTCGTACGTATGGATAACGATGCTCCAGCAAAAAAGGTGTTCGAAGCGAAAGCCGACGAAGGAAGACGAAGGGGACGACCACGACTCCGAGGGAAAGACCAAGTGGAGGAGAACCTATCCTCCCTTGGTATTTCTAATTGGATAAGTCACGCGCAAAGCAGAGGCGCCTGGCGAGAGCTGCTGAGGTCGGCCGCAACCCGAGAGCGGGTTGTATTGGTCATACGATGATGAATATACATAGATGCCTTTTGAGAGTATACTCTTATATGTATGGAAAAACTTTGCTTTATTGTATCTATGAAGAATGATTTGATGTTAACCAGTTGCAAGCTCTTGTGCTGAACTTGGAGTTGGGTTTACATTTCGTTGATTCAACGTATTAGTTGCTACTTAACCAATTTTTCTAGGGAAACTGGTCACCGCTATCTTTGAACTGCTTCGATAGCCAGCTTTTGACTCGTTTTGGAAGAACCATATGGTCAAGAGGTTTTGACTCAGAAACCAGGGCCCGGGGGAACATGTACCGGCCCCTCTATTACACCATTAGCTTGAGTCACGACAGTAGCTACACCAGATCCCTGGGACACATCCAGAGCCGGTGGGAATACGCCCTTTCCCAACCCCTTTCGTCACGCCTGCCTAGAACCATGATTCGTTATACGATTCGGTGTCCTAGACGATATCTGGCTTGTTCTTGACATAAGCATTTTTTTTCTGAAGTTTGACCGGGTACAGATTTCTTGATCATCAGATGCTTATGTAGTATTGTGTATAAGCTGTTATAGAAAGATGCCTCAATTTTAAGGTATATCAAATGGTTCATCTTCGTGCAGCGTAATATGGTAATATGATGGTGCAGAAACCCAACGATTTTTTATTTAACATTCCAGTGCAACCAATTCATGACAACTTCTGGAACGAGTTTCTATAGCTGGCACATCAGTGAAGAAATGAACGGCTTCTTCAAAAATTCCTAAGAGCAACTTATTTCTGCTCGATTAGTTTGCCGACAAATACGCATTAGACTGGGCCTCGGATTGCGGACTAACGATGGTACTCGTACCGATTAAATATTTTTAAACGTAAAATCTTTTCTTATAAAGTTTTCTCGCACACGGAAAACATAAAATCCGAATTGTAACTGCTTTTACCGAAAACTTTCTAATGCTATGTACTGTAACCACCAGAAGAACTATGAAAGATCAGGCATAGCCAAAATGGTATGTGTATGTGTGTGTGTGTACTAGTCAGAGCGTCAAGTGGTTCTTGTGTTTGTGTGCCTAAAGCTTTTCTACAATTGGGTCTGTCTGTTTGCTATGCTTAGCTAAACCGTAAACCATGAAACTTACCCGTATTAAAGTCCAAGCCCTGTGTATCAACCAAGTATTGCAAGATATCTCCCTGCTCTTCGAGATTCTCCGTTTCGCGTAGCATGGCAATTAGCTCCTCCACTTCTGTGTCAGCAAAATTAGTTTCAGCACGATGGCGTTGTATAAGAATTTTGGGCACTGTTACTTTTCATTTCCAAGGTACAGTTCAAATACAAAACGTTTAACCAAAATAAAGTCAAACCGAAAATAAAAGAAATTAAAAAAAAATAATAATAACAATTGTTAACAAAATAAACCACAAAAAAGGATATTTATATATATAGGCCTTCAACTAACTCTCTTGCTGACGCATAAATTCGCTACGACGATCAATAGCCGAGCGACTATGGTGGGGATCCATGGGATAGATGTTCTCGCGTATCAACTCGCCACCGCCAGTTCCAGTTTCGGGCAGTTTTGGCGGTGAGGTGGGTCCTTCCTCGGGCGTCGTGGCAAACACGCTGACATGGCTGTGTTTATTGGCCAAAAGCCAGGGTGGTGGCACAATGGAGGACAGACGACGTTCAATAAGTGGCGAAGGACCTTCCATGCCCAGATTGTCAGCTGTAAGTAGGAAATTGTTAGTTATATCTTAGCTTCAAGTTTATTATATAGTATCGGGGCGTTATCCGAATATAGAACACACTGCAATTCATTTTAGCTTATTCGATGATTTGCGGGCGTGGAGGTGCGGAGTGTTGCAACAGGACGTTTCGGATTTGTTTTTAAAAAAATATATTTCTCGTAAAGTAGAAGCTTGGGAAATTATACGTGAAACAAAACAGTGTTGACATGAGCATCACTTTAACCCCAATCTCTTGACAACATAAATGACCTAATCACGCCTTCAGCTAAGATTGCGCACCAAACTGAGCATCTTTTTGAATACATTGACTTCTCCATAACTACTCTATGGATTTTAGAAAACCGTATGCGAAAATGTTGCTTGTTTACGTATCCGGCGAGATGAAAGTGTGTTTTTTCAGAAAAACATTGAGTATCTTCTTAGTTTAAGTGCAGCGTTCCATGATTACTTTCCCATAATGTCAACGAAATTATGCATCGTTTACAATCCAAACGTCCTGCTGTAACGCCATATATAAAAAATAGTAGATAATTATAATACGAGGGCTGCTATTTATACATATTTCTAGATTAGGTCACTTATTAGGTTCCAATATACACAAAGTTCGTGTCAAAGCCGTTGATGCTACCCCAAAACTGATAGAAAAAGATCTGTCATCTGACACTGTGAAATTAAGGCCATCTTTGGCCATTAGTGGAAGTGAATAAAGGGGCTGCCGATGGTTTGGTGTCCAAGCAAAAACTTGGAATAACGACGGTTGGCTTTTAGCCATAGCAAAGTGTAGATTGCTCATCTTCTTAATTATCCTGAATCACCTTATTTATATCTTTGATAAAAGGCATAATATTGAAATATAAACACTGGGAACGAGACGTGGGCAAAACGTGCGGCGGCTTGGGTCCCAGATTACGGCCGACAGCTATACTTTCGATGTTGTCAAGGAATTCATCTACCTTGGCACCGCCGTTACCACCGACAACGATGTCAGCCTGGAGATCAAGCGCAGAATCACTCTTGCCAACAGGTGCTATTTCGGTCTCAATAGGCAATTGAGTAGAGACCTCTCTCGCGCGACAAAACTAACACTCTACAAGGCACTCATCCTTCCAGTGCTTCTTTACGGCGCGGAAGCCTAGACCGTGTCGCTAACTGATGCAGCTGCCTTGGGAGTTTTCGAGAGGAAAGTACTGCGCAAGATCTTTGGTCCTATTCGAGTTGGCGATAACTGCCGCAACCGCACCAACCAAGAGCTGTATGAGCTCTTCAATGACATGGACGTTGCTCAGCGTATCAACATCCAGCGGCTTCGCTGGCTCGGGCATGTCGTTAGGATGGACGAGGATGCTCCAGCTAGATGTGTGTTCGATGCGATAGTCAGCGGCCGTCGGCGGAGAGGACGACCGTGTGTGCGTTGGAAGGACCAAGTGGAAGTGGCCCTGTCTTCGCTCGGTGTGAGCAACTGGAGAAGGCGCGCGCAATGCAGAGGCGCCTGGAGAGATGTTTTAAGGGAGGCCGTAATCCGGTAATCGGGTTGTTATGGCCACATATGAATGAATGAATGAATGAACGAGACGTGGACGTCCAGCCACCGCCAACTGCTATCGACACCACGACGACAGCATGTTTCAGCCTCCTTACAGCCCGGACATTTCCTCGTCAGACGTTAAACGCTACAACAAGCCGTGACGAGGGAGCTGAGTGTTTTTGAATTATTCATCTTACAGCCCTGATGTGACACCACATGACTATTTTTCTTTCCATACGAAATTAAAAGGTAAAAATTTCGAAAGTTCGCTCGCATGGAAAAAAGTTTTCGGCGTATATTTTTTCAAATATTCCCCACAAGTCTAGAAATATAAAACGCAGACCTCATATATTTTTGAACAATAACTTATACAATACCAAGAATTATTAATTCTCTTCTGTTAGTGTCTTTTATACTCACAGTCCACATTTATCGAGCGTGTCTTCTTAATGGCGCCTTTGCAGGACATACGCCGTCGCAAACTTCGCGGCCTTAGTTGTCCACCGCGCAAATTCATTGTATTGCGATTACTAAACGAACGCAACAAATGCTCATCCAAATAGGTCTGCACATCGGGATGCAGACGATCTGGATAGCCATCCTCGGTGCTGCCCAAGAAACTCAGATCCGTTATGGCCGAAGTGTTTAAGAAGTCCTTCAAATTGCCCAGCATCACCCGTGTGCCATTAATATAGCCTGACTTGAGTTTTCGCATGGTCTGTATCATGGCCAGCGGAATCTTGTCTTGATCTGTGCATGCGTACATGTTTTTGTTGGTGTGCGTTTGCGATTGTGTTTGTGGATGTGTGTGTGCAGGTGCGCCATAATATTAGAAAAAAATAAAATATTAGCAAGAGTTTTCGAATTGATACGCTTTTAATTTTGTATAATTTTTTTTTCGTTGCGTGCTTATAAGGATTAAGTGTAGTGCGCGGTTAAAAAGCTTTGCTTAAATCTAGACCTTAGTCATAAGATTAAATAACATATTCGAATTAAGAGATCTTGGCTTGATCCAAAAGCAGAACATTATTACTAGCAAATTAGTTAAGACAGTCCGAAACCCAATGCAGTAACATGTACATATGATTAAAGAGCATACACATACAAATATTTCTAAAATTAATTATTTTTGGAACTGTTTATAGACGTTGGAACACAAAATGCTTATGTCCTTACCAACACCAAATGTATTTGCTTCGTAGACGCGTAATGTATGGTATTAAAATGAGATTAAATTCAACTCTTTTCAGCATTTGGTCCGGACACGGGCCGGTTTGATTCTTTGAAAATAATTTTAATGATATATGACGAAATTAAAGAAAACCCGAGATCCCCGGGTCCAGCCTCTGCTGGATGGGTTTTATTTCACCATGGACTGATATTGTACAAATCCTAATCTAACTACAAGGGCAGACGGGTCTTAAACTGTCAAGCATCTTTCCAAGTTTTTGGTTGGTTCAATAATTTTTCCACTACATTGCAGTATAATCCAAATTCTAAATAATAAACTCGTAAAATATTTTTCAAAGCTTAAAAATGTTATCCCACAAATCCCACCGAAATTGAGATCCAAAAAAGGAACTGTGTTGACTATCTTCAGCTCCGGGAAGTCGTGGGGCACATCACCACGAATATTAAGATGGCTATACCTTATGGTTGTTAGACCCATGCTAACGTATGGGGGGTAGTACGTGCCTTAGCACGATCAGGGAAAAAATGCAGAAACTGCAAAAAATTACCTGCATATGTATGACAGGAGCTATGCACACCTGTCCTACTGCTGCCTTAGAAATTTTAATGGAGATTACACCGCTACATATCGTTGTCGATATGCGGCGGAAAGCCACATTAATAAGAATTGGGAGGGTAAGGGACGACTTTAGCCTCACCAAGAAAGATGCTGCAGATTTAGCAAAGGATATACCTCTGCTTCTACAGCCAAGGGATGAGATGCTTGCTGAGTATAGGTTCAATCAATATTTTGATACCAAACTCAGCACAAAAGAGGCTTGGACCTCTCTTGCGGCAGTTCACCCTATGAAGCCACATACAATAAAGTGGTACACAGACGGATCACTTACTGATCAAGGAAGTGGGGGTAGTAGAACCCAGAACCAAATATTATGAACCTCTAGGCAGACACACCAGCATTTTCCAAGCTGAGGTTTGTGCTATTGGAAGATGTGCAGAATTCAATCTGCAAAATAACTACCATGAAAAGGATATTTCCATCCTGTCTGATAGTTTATTATTATTCAAGCAGCAATAAAAGCATTAAGTAAAGCCAAGATTACATCAAGGCTGGTCAAAGAAGTGAGAACATCACTGGATAATTTAGGATCCAGGAATAAGCTCACGATTAGATGGGTTCCAGGGCACAATAACATTTCTGAAAATGAATTAGCAGACAAACTCGCAAGAACCGGTGCAGCAACACCGCTTATCGGTCCTGAAACACACTGTGGGATTGGTAACCAAGTGGTACGGGACCAACTTAAAATAGAGGAGAATAAAAAACGACTGCTCCACTGGGCGCAGATACCAGGGCTTAAACAGTCAAAAACCCTCCTCTCTAACTACAACCGTAAGAGGTTCAAAGTCATGATAACGCACGGGAAGAACACCGTAAGAATCATGACGGGCCTTCTGACGGGACACTGTAGGCTTTGCAGCCACCTCAACAAAATTGGCATAGTGGATAGTGGACTATTCCGCTTCTGTAGCATAGAGAAAAAAACTTCTTAGTACATATTATGTGAATGTATGGCAATCGCCGGTAAAAGAAACAAGCTTCTGAGCATGTACGCTCTCCCACCAGAGACCGTTGCTACTATAAGTCCGAATAAAATACTGCAATACATGCAGTCCTTAGGACTTTTGGGAGAGCTCTAAGCCATGAAGGGGGTACAATAGATCCAGTCTCTGTTGCTACACACCCCAAAGATCAATAGCCAAAACTTCTATCAGGCAGAAAGATCTACCCTGACGGCTGAAGACGGAAGTGAGCAAGAGAGGAGTTTTCATCGAAGATCGAAGATCACTCAGTTCTGAGTACTGGATCAGTGCCTTTTGCGGTTTTGGATATACCAGCTAGAAAAATGAGTTGACATTTTGTTGCGAACTCTGATAAATATATACACTTTGAGCTGAAAAAGACATCCTATGACCAACTTTTGGATCCGCTAAAGGGATACACAAAGACCTTTTTCATCATGTCATATTTCTAATTATAAAGAATCCCAGAGCTAAGGTAGAACGAAAATGGGACACTGTAACCGTTTGACTCATTTCTCCATCAAGACTTCTGATATAGCTGTGGAGATAAGCTGATTGCTCTGTAGTTTCTAGGAAGCCCTTTCTCTTAAATAATTAAATCGTAATAAGTTAGCCCAGCAGCTATGCCACCCAAATATAAATAGCTCCGCCACCTCCACCATAACTGTCACTGGGTAAGATTTAATCTGAGTGCAATAGAACTTTACAGAATTGGCCATATAACCTCATATATATAATTCCAACACAAATCTTTTAAAAACATTGCAAACATAATACGAAAAAAAAAAAGTGGAAGCAAAATATTTCTGGATAGACGACTTCTCGAACATAGTTTAACATGCATAGTAATGATAATATATAAAATTTATATAAAGTAGTAGTGGACATATATTTTGTATATACAGCTAGGACATGTTTACAGGATAGTAGAAAGAATACAACAAAGAGATGAAGAAGCGAAAAGCGCTTGAAATTTTTTTTATACGTTTAAGCACATACATATGTACGTTCATTGTATATATGTATGTATATTATCTATTAAATGTTTGTTGTGTTTTGTCTTGGTGTTGTTGCGTTGTTTGTGTGTATGCGTGTGAGTGTATATATGTACGAGATTTTGTATATTATGTAGTTACCTAGCATATAATGCGTGGCCATTAAAGTGATTGTTGGCCTGCCCAACATGTGCCGCCAATTGTTGGTCAGAAAGGCTAAATTTGTGGTAAAATTGCTAGCGAGCAGATCAGGATCTCGTGTTGTGTAGTATTCTTCATAGTCGATATGCTGTGTGTGTTGTTTGATTTGGGTTGATTGAAGGTTGTTTGTTGTTTGGTTAGGCACGAGTTATACAAAATATACAAAAAGAATCAAAAAAGAGAAGAAGAGAGAATTCGTTTTTGTTGCGATACACTTTTTTTTTCTTTTTTTTTTTGTTGGCCAATTATTTGGTATTAAGAAAGACAGCGGGAACGAAGCACAATGAAATGATATGATGAAACTATATGCTACTAAGAAGAAAGTTTATTTGATGAATTTACAAACTACAACCTTTTCTTGTAAATAACTTGAACAAGTTATTACAAAGTAAAATATTTATATAAATGTCGCTAAGCCTATGTGTATGAATGACTGGTGTGTAGAGTCGTTAAAGCAGTCACCGCCAAAAGAACCAAAGAAAAAAATATATAAATATATATATAACTGCGGAAAGCTGTTGACTTTTTACGCCGGCGAAGCAAGTTAAAGATTAGTAGAATTTTCAGCTTAATAATGCTCGATTTAAAAAAAAAGCTCCGTGGGAAAAGCTTGAACTTAATCATACATACATTAAGAAAAGTTGAAAAAACTTATGACAACGTGATAACTAATAAAAAAACTATAACTATTGATAAGTAGCTATAAACTAAATTATCTAAACTAATAGGTGCTCAAATAAGTGTGTTTGTGTATAGTATTTGTGTTTCAGTGCACATATTTAAAAATTAAATATTAAAATTATACAAAACAAACGCAACCCTTGCAAATAAAAAAAACTCGTAACAATAAATGAAATTTAAGATAATCATAATAATACTCAAAAACCACACAACAAATTGTTTTTAAATAATTACAACATGTAAGCAAACAGTTCACATAGTTTGTTTAAATATTAAACATTTTTCAATTAATTACATATCGCATTATTTGTTTGAAAAATATAAACAGTTTGTTACATAGTGTAAGTATTTGGCTTTTTTTTTTGTACTTGTAAGCTTGACCGACCTAAGTGAATGCGCTTCAGCACTAACGTCACTAAGGGACGCCCGAGCAGATCCCAAGCGGACTTGAGAAAATTGATTTCGCCTTTTAGGATGTCAATCATAAGTTCATTATCGGATGCAATATAGAAGCGTGACAAGTCGACAAACTAATACACGATAATAAATTATAAAATTATATGTAAATCAACAGCATTATGCAAGTAGAGAAAATAAAAGGCAGCTTGATAATGAGAGTTTGTTCACGTGCGCACCTGCCTGACAACGAGCAACTCACCTGCGGCGTAAACGCAAATATGCGATCCTTTAACGAATACAGTTTACTCGTGCTAAGTATGCCCACGTCGCGGGACTTACGACCGGTTAGACCCAGTTTACGATTGCGCCCTAGATAGGTATAGAGATGACTAAGCACACGAGCCGGTTGTACTTCAATGGGCGCTACCTCAGCAATGGTTTGTACATGCAAATCATGCTCGGCAAGCTTGTCTCGTATTTCGTTATCCTCGGCTATGATGACAACCTGCACGACCACGTCGGGCTTCTTTTGAGCGCCCAAGCGCCGATTCAGCGGATCCAGCTCACCCACTGCCAAAAAGCCCTACAAATATTATGCATTTATATACATTGACATTGTTTATACGCTCGTATTATACAGATACTCACTTCTTGCAACAGGCGACCCAAAATGAATAGTGATTGACCCCATAGAAATGGGCAGCGGCCCACAACTTCACGTGGTTGCGAGCCAGGTTTTTGGTATTCATTGCCCACTAGATTATATGGCACAGCATAACTTTCAGGCACTAACAATGTACCATCGTCAGAGCGCACCATAATTTTCTATAACACCATCACAATAATTAAGTTATAAATTTAAGTTTTAAATTTATTTACTTATATTTACCTCTAAGCGATCTGCATAATCCTGCACTGAGCGCTTGTCGTTTTGAAATGCGTGAAACAAAATCAAATAGCAATAAAAGAGCGGCCATTCACACTCTATGTTCTCAAACATACGCAACTCCCAGCGCTCATAGTATAGACGCGAAGGATCTTCTTTGGGCGTGCGATAACCATCGCGAAGGAAACGTTTACAGCCGTATTTGCCTTGTAGGCGCGAAAGTATAGCATCCTTTGTATTGCGTATTAGCTGAGCATCGTCTACCGCAAAGGCGGGAAAGCCAATGACACAGAGCAGACCAGAGTCTAGTTCCTTGCTGTTAGATTCACGTGGCAGCATTGACTGCAGCACAGCCTGACATTTATGCGCCTCATCGGCAAGCACATGAATAACACTCGCAGGGCCACCGCGTGCACCAAACAAATCCAGCTCGTTCATGGCCTCCAAGGCGGCTTTGGCCATGCCAATGGAGCTAGCATTCAGCTCTGGCTCACCTGTAATTTGTATAAATTTTTTTTGTTAAAATAACTAGATAAAACTAAAATATTGAATACGCACCATGATTCGTCTTGTCACCGCGCTCCCAGATGCCATAGTCCGGTATAGAGTAGGCGGATTCTATGTAAAATACGAGATTCTGTATGAACGAAACCTCGTCCAGAGAAAACACAATTTGCAGACCAGATGCAGTCATTTGTGCAAGTATCAAAAGATACAAAGAAACGGCATCGATTTGTAAATGGCCCCACTCATTGTCACCGACCACGGGCAAACCATTTTTGCTTGAATACTTTGCATGCAGCGAATCGTAGGGACTCTGAGTCGTTTTAAACTTCTCTACTTTATCCTTTTGATTCATCATGGCCATTAGCAGGCCACGCATAAGTTTGACACAGCTTTGCTCCAATTCATAGCATTTAGCACGATCCTCATCTTGATCGGCTATTTTCTTATAGGCCATGGACAGACCCCATACAGCGAGAATGCAGTAGACGTTGTCACGTATCCAGGCATGAGAATTTACATTCGAGGCGGGAAATAAGCCGGTAACTGGCTCCTGGTGTGCTAGTATCAGGCGATGCACTATGCGCTGATAGTAGTCTAGGCGTACGCCCGAATTACTGCGTGAACGCATCTTTTGGCACGTGTATGTTTAAGAATCCGGAACCCTTTTTGTACTGCAGAGCATGTTGCTTTTAGTTGTATACTTTAAAGAAGCACCCATACTTACATAATGTCAATTTGTTTAGTTTTTTTTAGATGCGTAAATGTATAGGTATGTAATAGGTTCTAGTTCTCACGGCCGTGACGCTGTTACAAGCAGCAGTCTGCGCGTTCGCGTCCAATGCCCAGCTTCCTTCAGCCCCACAGCCCACAACACATGCACTAGAACTAACTACAAGTCAATAGTAACGTCTTTCGTCATTATCGAAATGTAAGCGAACTTATAGGCACTTTAGTCGATATAGTTAATTAATTTTAATTATATTAAATTGAATATTGAAGTTTTGTTGCTGGTATTGTGTATTGCAAAAATGAATTACAATTTAATACCAAATGTCAACTCAATGTCATGTCAAACAGCTGTTTGCGGCCCCGTCAAATTAAATGACAGCAGCTAAACGCCATGCAGTGAGACGCCATCTTGAATTTTTGCGCAATGCGCACGGACAGCTGTTGGATGTACGCTAATATTCAAAATTGTGCATATCTTATTGAGCCATTTTCCCTAAGCAATAAAGAACACATATTATCTATTTCACAATATATGACTTACAATTACATAAATCAGTAAAGTCTTGACCCCAACACTGACCTTTTCAGTTGTCTATAGGACACAGCGAATCAATGCCCCGTCCACTGATAAGGAAAAAGATCAATGAGCAGCTCAAATCTTAAAATAAATTCGATCGTTGTGCGCTGTGCTAGCAGTAGCCATGAGCATAAACACAAAAAATTTGAACTGGGAATGCAGCGCCATTACCTTTATGTTTATCTGTCTACAACTGTTGTTCACAAATGCAAGTAAGCGTCTGCTCTATTTTATTTTTTAGTAAAACATAATTATTTTTTTTAAGTACAACTTAAGCACTATGGTCCTTGTCAAGTGGACAATACCGACGAAATTGGCTATTGTTTGCCGCGTGACGAATGCTGGGAAAGCCCACATGACTCATATCTTATACGCAACAAATGCCCGAGCCTGCTCTTGAACGATTTGGTAAGCTACCGTACTGGTAATCCTAAACCAGTGAAAGTTTTGAATCGGTCAAAGGGATGCCCCTAAATAAGATGAGGAATTGTTTGAACCAAATTACGCATTGATACCTTAAAGAGAGCATATAGAGCATAATCAAGGAAAAAGTTTTCCTTACTTAGCGGGAATGTTTGGTAAAACGTCAACTTTTTTTAGTTACGGTCAAATAAGCATCCGTACTATATTTTTTGCTCCAGAAGGGGTTCCAAAATGAATACAATGTTGTCTCTATCTTTTAAAGTTTTGATCCGATCTATAAGTTTGAGTTGGGCCACCTTTATAGCTTGTTTTAGCATGAGTAGTATTTGCTTTTAAATATTCTTTAAATTCCGCTCGATAAAAGTTAAAATGACATGGCAGCCCATATTCTTTGTAGATCTGCTGTAGGAACAAATTGCAACGCAGCACTGTACCATCTACAGAGATTAGTGGCCGTTTAAGCAGTGAGGTCCGTCTACCCGGACCTGAAATATGTGGAACGGAGCTGAGTTACCGCATTATTGCAGGCGTAGAAACAGGCCTATCAGAATTTCCATGGATGGTTTTGCTGCGATACACTAACGATGGTAAGATGCTCTAATTAAATGTTTTTCTACCATTAATTGAGCTATTTTCCTTGCAGACATCGAGTTCACCCACCAATGCGGAGGTTCTCTCATACACGAGCGTTGGGTGATTACGGCAGCACATTGTGTGCCCACCTCGGGAGGTAATCGTTTGGTTGAGGCTCGTCTAGGCGAATGGAATACATCGTCTGCACCTGATTGCCAGCAGTTTCTTAACGATCGTGTTTGTGCACCGCTGCATAGGGATGTACGCATTGATCGTATAATAGTGCACGAGCGGTACACCCAATCATCTATTATGTATCCCAACGATATAGCGCTATTGCGCCTAGCCAATGCGGTCAACTTTAATGAATATGTAACGCCGATTTGCTTGCCCGCGGCTAATACAGCAGCGGAGCATGGCTATACCAGTTATGTAATGGATATTGCTGGCTGGGGTAACACTGAGACCATACGTTTTGGTGGCAGTCCGCTAAAACGCAAGACTGCACTACGCATTATCTCCCAATCAAGTTGCAAACGCATATTTCCCAGAGTGTCTGCGGGTCAGTTGTGCGCGGGTGGCAGCACACCTGCCAGCTCCTGCCATGGTGACTCAGGTGGGCCACTTATGAATTTCGATAAAAATGGAATTGGCACTCAGAGCTACTATTTAACAGGCATAGTTTCGCTGGGTACAAATAGCTGCAGCAATCGAGGGCTGCCTGTGATCTTTACAAAAGTGGAGTACTATGTAAATTGGATAATAACAACTATAAATGCCAATAGTCAATAGTTGCATATAATATATTTACTGCCTGTTTGTAAGATTTTGAATTCAATTAGCGTTATAATGGAATTTAATCGCGACGACTACGCTTCCGCTCCGAGTGATTACTGCCGCGTTCGTTTTTTTCTTCAGCACGTTTAGGAGCTTTTTTAGCCATATTCAAGAACTGATCCAAACCAAAGGGATCCTCTTCCTTTTCAAATTCAACCGGTCCACTGCGTTGTGCGCTGGCGCCAGCTTCGCGAGATGCACCAGAAAACTGTTTGTCCGGCACAAAGCGCTTTGTATTGACAATGGCATCTAAATCACCACCATAGTTATCACTGTCCGCCTGCTTAGTAGGTCTATAAATGTGAGCGCCCAGCGTATTAGAGTCACGCCAAGGCTTGTCGTAAACATTATAGGCCTCATCATCACCATATCCAGAATCCATGCCTTTTGTAGTATTAAAGAGACGCTGATCGAAGAGCGCTTCACCATTACCTGCACTCTTGGCGGGCAGGCCTAAAGCAATCTGTTCAGAAATATCGCGTTCACGTTCGCGCTGCAGCTTAGAGCGCTTGTCGGGCGCCGCTCTTTGCAGATTGCGGTCTCGCTGACGTTCTCGTTGTCGATCAGAGCGAAGTTCATTGCGATCACGTGCATCAATATTTGAGCTTGCAGTATCTGCTTCGGGATTTCGCAAACCTGCTCGCTCCTCACGTGCACGTTGCGCCATGAGCCTAAGCATATCCTCTTTCTTTTCTTTCTCCTTTTGAGCTAATTTCTTTTCTAGCTGGGCACGTGCTTCGACTGCCTCACGCGCTTTGCGATCAGCAATGTACAGGGCCTCGGCCATTTTTGCGAACTTCTCGTTAATATGCACTTGCTGCAAGCCACGTCCATCAGCAGCCAAACGCTTGTCCAAAGGTATAGTGTAACCTGCAATAAAGGAAACATTAGATGTCTTCAAGTTGTCATATTATTTGTAATCACGCACCTTTTGCGTTCTTCCAGTTTGATATACAGGGAGGTATCTTCCATTCCTTTTGCTCCTTGACGGTGACTTTGCGTGATGGTGAATGAAGTACGGGCGCTGGCGGAGATGGCGGTCCGCGAGGTATTTTCTTGTTTATACGAAACTTTGGCGGCTCCATTGGATCCAACTGCGCCTCTACCATTCGTATGACACGTTGCTTGGCTCCAGAATTGAAAGCATCCCCTTGTTGAGACGGTGTATAACGTATGTACTGCGCTGGCGCTGCTTTTTGGGCATGCCGCACAGGCAAAGCAGAGGTAATTTTTTGGTTGGTAAGCTTTTCAAGTGCAAGACGCGTCTCTTCAGTTGTTTCTGCCACGCTTTCTTCATCAGGCCGTTGAAGCTCATCTGCATCTTCGGATAGCACCTCAGCAGGTAACAGTTGCGATATGGATGAGTATACTATTTTGTCTTTTCCGTGTCCTTGACGTGCAATAGCATCATACTTGATTTTGCCTTTGTCATCCAAGCGCACAGCGAGAGCATCAGATTTCTTGCCCACATTGGCGGGTGCTCCAAGCCCTATTAAACATGCTAAATAAAAATATTTTCAAAGTGAGGAAAGGTAAACACTCACCTAGAGGATATTGCGCTACATGTATTTCCGGAAATGCTCCACCATCTCCAAAGTCTGCCTCTGTTCGTGGTATCCAATCCTTACGTTGTCCATATGGGGGTGCAGCAATTTTGGCTGAGACTAATGCTCCAATCTTTGGAGCACCTTTTGCGGCCATACGACGTTCATCTTCGCGATCCCAAACCGCATTCGTAGGCGTCGGAAGAAGGCTGGAAAGCGACATTATTTATGCCTGCTTTTTTTAAACGATTCCAGCAATAACAATCTTCGCTTTATTAAAAAAAAAAAACAATGGCGAAAACTACAAAAAAAAATACAAGTAGTTTGTTGAACACGCACAATGTCAAGCATACAATTTACTTGTTTTTCTTTTACATTATGGTGTTGCCATATCAGGAAAAGATGCTTATCGATTATCGATATGGCATTACGTTTAGAACCAAATCAATTGAACTTCTCACCGAAAGTATTTCAAAATTCTGACTGATGATCTGATCAAGGCGTTATAGCATTAAATAGTTTTTTTTTTAAATCGTAGATTAAGAAAGTTAATGTTTTGTTTTGGATCAGACTATTGAAAATTTGTTTGGCTATTACCTAGAAGAGCAATAAAATAATGCGCACACAAAGAATTCTAAAACTAAAAAACCTCTGCTCTATTGCATTTCTTCCTCCACCTTTTTGGGAGCAGTGGACAATAAAAAGCGCATTGAAAATAGTGTAAATTTTCTTTTTTCATAACTAACTTTCTTAATTAAATACACAAAAAAAAACGTAATTTATCAACAAAAACACAGCACTGGTCGATAACGATAAGTTAATGCTTGTCAATTTTCATAAAGTAATCATGAAGATAATTGTTATATTTACAAAATAAATTGCAATAATTATAAATTAAACTAAAAACAATTATTGTGGACTCCAATGAACGAGTTGAACTCAAAAACACCTAAAATGCTTGAAAACACCAATAACAACAACAATCCGCAAAAGCTTCCATTGGGAAAACTTAAGCTGACACATGGAGACAATGATGGGATCAGGAGCCACGTTTCCGCTTTGGTACGAAGTTAATATTATAACACTTTAAGCTTTGCTAGTTTCATATTAAATGCCGCCGTAGGATTCTCACTGGGTCAATCGCGACAAGACATTTCAAAGCTATGTATGCATGCTGAGCTCTCTTGAACGCGTAAAAACCGACTCCGCTCTTGAAGAGTGGCTTTACATTGCCAACTGCGTACAGCAGGACTTTGAGTTTTTACTAAGCTTGAGTCATCATGAGTAAGTGATACTAACAATAAAATAAAAATGTAAATTAAACATGTTCTTCACAGATTTTGGTCGTATATGGTTTACCATGAGGGTTCAATGAACGGTGTAGTTACATTCTTGCAGCGAGCTAATCCTTTTTACCGAACAACTGCAGATACTGTAAAACATGCTGCCACATCGAAAGCTGAAAATTTGTATGCAAAACTTCTAAATCTAGTCGTACGTATAGTTTTGCGTCTTCTGACCACAAAGGAGTCCCCCACTGAATGGATTGAAAAGCAACACCACGCCACCCTACTATACAATAACTATTTAATGTCCGTGCCACTGCTCTTCGACATTGTCATTGCCGTAGGCGACAGCGATGCTCAAAATGTGAGCATACTAAAGAAAATCTTCGCAGCTGTGCTGGATATACAGCCAAACTATATAAACGATCTACATGAAGGTCTTGCCTTCTACGAGAGTGCATTTCTTAGCATGCAGATTCAAGTGGAGAACGAGGGCTGTGAGGGCGCCGGTGGCGGCAGCCTTCTCGATTCAGATGCCGAAACGCCCTATGATGATGTGGTATTTTATGCGCTTGATTGTGCCTACACTCTGCGTGTACTTCTCAACGTTTGCCCCACTCTAAGCGAAGCTTGCATGGACGTGAAACTTGTGCAATGGTATGTGAAAGTATTCTTGATTTAATCGTCTATTTCTAACCTTTATAATCCACAGCATTGCCAATTTCTATGATTTGACTGTGCCGTTGCTTTATAAGAACATATGCATTACCAATCCACAAGCTCGAACGCTAAATTGGGTGAACGAGGCGAGACAGCAATTTATCTTAACCGCAAGAACTTTAATCAAGGCGCAATTAGATAAAGCTCAGGCGGAACCCAAGTCTGACAGTGCGCAGAAACTTGTGGAGCTATTTCAGGAATGCCTCTCGTCGCAGACTTTTGTTGTGGACTATCAGCGCCAGTATCCAGTGGAACGCGATGTGCAGCGACTGCTGCGAATCTGCCCGGTCATGTAAGTCACAGTAGACATCTTTGTCAGTGAAAATATATATAATATAGTTAATACCATTTTGTGTCTTTCAGCAAGAATTACAAAGTGGACTTTGTTGTTTCTGGCTATCAAAAGGCGCTAAGCTCTTGCAACATGACAACCATGGCCGAAATTTTATGTGTACCACATGCCTCGGCAAATAGCGTCGACACTGATGAAGATTCACGTGTTTCTCCTACGCAACCAAATTCTATGACAATGCCCACAAATACCATACGCGACCTTGATCTGGAAGCCTCTGCTGTGCTGGATGTTCTACCTGATCTAGGTACGGGCTTTATACGTCGTATTCTTGCGCGCTACGAAAATAGCGAGCAAGCAATAGCTGCCATATTAGATGACAATTTGCCACCTGATCTCGCAAAAATTGACCGTACTGAAGTCTATATACCAGCTGATCCTCGAGACGACTTCCATCGCCAGACGGGGTTGCGTCATTTCAATGTTCATGATGGCGACAAGTACGATGTATTGACTAAGGATGCGCCGCCGTGCATAATTAAGAAGGGTAAAGGATTGCCCGGTACTGCACGCAATGCCGAAGAGTTGCTCGATGATAAAAAACACATTCATGAGCTCAAGGATCGGTATCAGCAATATGCACTCGTTGAGAACAACCCGGACGATGCTGCTGAATATGATGATGAGTACGATGATAGCTACGAGGCTTTAATCGATGGCCAGGCACCGCCCAGGCCGCAGTACGCCCAAAAACAGTCAACTCGAAATGCAGCGGAAAGTCTATTTGAGGCGCAGGACGAGGATGATTATTGTTCAGAAGATGACAGCAACGATGCTGACAAAGCGTCAGCATCAACTCGCCAAAATACGAGTAGGGCGGAGTTTTGCGAGAATCCCGAGCTAACACGCGCACGCTATGAAGCGCGACAGCAAGCAAAGTGGGGAAATCGTGCGCCGCCAACTTCAAGCCAGCGCGAAGTTGTTGGTGTTGCCAAGGGTCAAGGGCAGTCGCGTGAGACGCAGCGCAATCGCGGTCAAAAAGAGGCGCATAAATCATCTCGAGCCAACCACAATCGCAAAGCAGGCGCAGCCTTCAAGCGGAGCAAGGGCATGATGTCCTAATTGTGTCCATATCTAAATGTATTTCCATAGTAAAATAAATCCTCGTTTTTCTGTATTTAAAACATACATATTTTAATTTAAAAGAATAAAAAAGTAAAACTTTTGAAAAATAACTAAAAATGCATTCACAAAAAACAAAATAAAATGAGAAAGCTGCTCTATTCCTCCTCTTGATTGGATAGAAATTGCTGGTTGAGCCATTCCATTTTTGCCGAATGCGTTTCTTGTGGTGCTATCATATAAAGCTCCTTAATGAACTCCGGGTAGAGACTGGTTTTGTCATCTGTTAAAGCACTGTCGCCATTATAGCTCTCAATAGCCAGATCAAACTGACAGTAAGCACAACGCAGCTTACTGGCTTCCTTCTTAAACTTTGTGTTGCCAAAGGAACGCGCTTTGCAAAGGCGACAGACGTATTTAAAAGTTGGTTCGCAGTCATCAATAATTGGAACCTCTGGCATAATTGACTTTGCTTTATATGTCCTGAAAGAATACACACAGTAAGCGCTAATTGGGATAACCAATTGCTTAAGGTACTTACCATTCGCGGCAGCAGTCACCATGGCCAGTTTCACCATTATACACAAAGGCAGCCGCGTGGCACATTTCGTGTAGTAAGGCTTTGACAAGAACGCTTGTTTCCTTAATTTTTGTCGATAGTTTTATTTCGGAGACTCGTTCACCACCAGACTCTATGTTGTTTAAGCAACTGCTAAGCTTTTTCATGTGGCGTTTCCATTTTACAGTTATTTGCTGAATGCCAAATTGGAATATTTGGTGATTCAAAATGTTGAACAAGGTGATGGCCAGGACTATCTTACATCCACCAAATTCGTTTTGTCTATATATCAAAGCATTTGGATGGCACATTTTGATAGGTGTCTCGGCTAGGAAAGTGGAGATTACAAAGTATAATGTTAATGAGATAAGTTTTATGGAACGTCCTACGAAAAAGGCTAAGAAGTTGAATTTAGAAAACTCACGGTTCAATGACTCAATGAAGCTATAGTATTTTGCACTTTTTTGGTACGAGCTTGACGTTGTCGTTGAGTTCCGCGATGCACGCTGTGCTGTTGATGCTATCACGGCATTATCCGCAGATTTAGCCACAAGTGAGCTTTTGGCTGAGCCTCTGCGACCTTCCATAAATTTGCTGAAACTGATCGGCGGTTCCATTGTAGCTGATTCATTGAACGTATTTTCGTAAATAGGAATATTGCCTAAAAACTTTTGTACACTTATCTTGAGCTTAACATCTTTCAGGAAAATCAAGGCAATTAGTTAAACAGTATTAAATTGGGGTTTGTTGCTATTGTTTACCATTATCGGCAGCTGTGCCTTCAAGAGGCTCAGCGCACAGAAGTGCTGTAGGCTTGTTCAAGTTTAAATAAATGGGAGCCGCACTTTCTAGCGAGGAGCCGGCTTCACAGTTTTCCCAACTGGTTTCGTGCGACATTGATGAGCGCTCGTGCTTTTGGGAATTGGCATCGCTTGTGTTGAGTTCAAGGAATCCAACGTCATCATCGTTGTCATTTTGGGACTGCTGCGGAGATTCCTTTGATAGAAAAGGAAACGCCTTGAAGAGTTTTTCTCTAAATGTGTATGCTAGAAAATATTGAAATTTAAAGTGAAATAAATTTAGTTCAGATATAGGAGAGGAGCCGGACTCACTGTTTTTACAACTGGTTTGGTGCGACATTGATGAGCGCTCGTGCGAGTCATCGTCTTCCGAAATGTTGGCTTTAAACCGTTTAGTTTTATGTGTGTATGCTAAAAAATATTAAAAAAATAGTAAATTCAAGATGTCATGAATTGGGATATTTCGCTTACGCAAAGAATTCGTGTATATTATGTGTATATAATGTGCTAAAACAAGTACATACTTTATTTCTATGCGAGGTCATGCATTTTTGGTATAAAAAACATATGTATGACCTCTATCTAGAAAGTCCTAGACACTATGGCTACAAATTAGAGCTAATCAAGCGTGCTGCCAACGTTGATTAGTTATTGTATTTCATATTGGCGCTTTAGGTTTTAGGCATTGATCGCATAATACACAAAACTTATCTTTGGCGATTTTCATCACAAATCGCCTGTGTTAAAGTTATTTAAATTTTTTTACACTCGACTTACGCTCTCCAGGAGGTGCAAGAATGCTTTTAATTATAGGATCAGCTTCAGAGTCAGAGTCAGAGCTGAGGCGTCTTTTGAGTATGGAATCCATAATTTTACGCATAATAATTAAAAAACAAGAAAAAAAAACATAAGATCAAGTAAGGTAGGATATACACTGTAAACACTGCTTTGCGGCATCCAAGCAGTTCGTATTTTTCACGGATCTTGCTTCCTTTTAGTATGTTATTAACTGTTATTAAATCAGCAACAACTGAATTTTGCAAAACCGGTAAAGTTCAAAATTATTTCAAAATACAGTAATTTTAAGAGCTCGAACTTGCTTTCATTAGTTCTAAATTTTTGTGACTTGTTTATTCAGTAAATTTCAATGACAACTTCAAAGGCCTGCTTTATTTTAAAAAAAGAAAAGATTACTTAAAGCTAACATTTACTTAAAAACTGGAACAACAAATAAAGGTTATTAATATTAATGACTGTTATTAATGAGCGAGCAAAAGAAAAAACTGGCAAAAAAGCTTAAACTTTGGCTTTATTATTAAGAAAATTTTAATATCGAAACTATCTAGGCAAAACATAAAATTGAGAGATTGCGTGGAAACAGATGCACGCTCTTTTTAACACGCTTATATTAGCTTGGGTGGTATGTATGTATGTATGTATGTAATGGAATCTTTGAACATAATTTTCATCAATTTCCAGAAGTCTGATTAATTTGAATTTTTGCATACGTATTAAGGATCGATGACAATGCAATAATTTCATAATAGTTTTCCATTATCCTTAATTAAATCTCACTTGTGTAACAGTGCAAGGCCATTGCCATATTTATATATCTTGCCACTTTTCCTGCCCTATTTGTTAAGCCTAATTCAAATCGTACGCCTTGGAAGAAAAAACCTACACTATGCTTAACGTTAAATCAGCTAAATTAGTTATTAATAATTTAATTGCTATTTCAATGTTAGTTGTTCTGATCCACAACTCTCAACTTGCTTTATAAATTCGAATAATTAACGTTAAGCTCAAAATCGTTTATTGTTTAATGTGAAAAAAAGTAAAACTTATAAACTAATTAAAAATTGAGGTTTTTATCGTCTTTCGACCTTGGATACGAAATCTTTTAGATGAACTAGATGGCGACATTCCATCCTGCACACGTTGGTACGCATTTGCATATTGGCTATCTAGCGTTTGGGTGCGTTTGCGTTTCAAGCTCTGCATGTCTGTTTCATCTCGTTTGGGGCGTACAAGTGAACCTGCAAAAATAATATACAAACATTATTCGAATACAAAATATGCAAAAACATGAATATATGGCACAATATTTGAATTACCTGCAAAGGATGCGCAACGCTGTATTAATGAGCCACTACTACCTCTGTTTTCTTTTTCGGCAATGTAAGCTGCTTGCTCGCCTCTTAGCGTTGATGGCAAGCGCATGACAGTGCTCATCAATGACCAAAGGCGACCAGCACCTTCCTGTGGTGTTTTTTTCTCTTTTTCCGTAGAAGCTCCAGATGGCTGAAATACTTCGTCACCATCACTTTCGGTCTTGGCGGAGTTTTCGTTATTAATGTCTTCGACACAGCTGAATGCATCATGCTGCCTGCACACTCGCAATGGTGGGCGTGCACGCGGCCGTTGCCAATAAGGCTTCTCATTTGAAAACTGACCACTTAATGATCGTGGCACAATTTGCTGTCGCCGCCGATCACTTCCACGCTCCGGGGTGGCCGCATTAGGTGTAAAAAAAGTCTCCCTGTCCTGAGTAGCAGGCGTTGTCGGCTTAAGCTCAGCGCCTGTTATTTCCTTCTTGCTTGGCGTATCGAATTTAATTAGTTTTTTATTTATAATAGCGCCGGGTATGCGCGTTATTGGCGTAATTGGTGGAACAGCGTGGCACTGTTGTAGATTAACAGCAGCAGAGCTGAGCTCTGATGTAGCCCTTATGATTTCCAAACTCTCACATGAATTGTAAACAGTTGCGTTGCCCATGGCTTCCTCTTGGATAGTAGAGTTTTCAGCATTATTGCAGCTAGACTGCATCTTAGTGCGCGTTATTATTATAGATTCGGTTGTTAGTTTTTGATTTGATAACAAGATTTGATGCTGCTGATGTTGCTTAACCTGTGACATTAACACACGTTCCTTGCTAGAATCACTGCAGCTACTTTCACTTTGAGAGCGTCGCATCGCTGGGGACAAACGCAAATCAATAGGATGAGTGGTAACTGGTATTTCGCCGCAACTATTTTCGCTTAGATCTAGTCGCACGCGTCTCTGCAGAATACCGGCAGCCGTAGGTTGAGGCACAGGTAAACCGCCATGCTCTACAAAGGCCTTCTGTATGCTTTTCGACATAACATGTCGCAAAGGTGTTACAGCGCTCATTTTAGCGCGAGCACTAACCTTCCAAGCACGTTGTTGTGGTGGCAATGGATTGGAACAGGCTGGAGTGTTATGATCTGTGTCTACATAGCCACTATGGATAATGGTGGACAAATGACTTCCACCAGCTGATGCATTGAAGGTAGGTGGTTCTTTGGGCTTTGCAATCATCATTTCTACTTGCACCGGTGTAGACGTTGAACGTATAAGTTTGCCGTGCTCTACTGTGCCAGAAACGATGCTTTGTTGACCAATGCTGCGCCGCAGCGAAGAATTATTTATGGAAGATAGATTTCTTATGGATGACATGCTATCGCTTATATACTCCTCTTTTTTTGCCTTCCATTGCATATTAATCAGAGACATGGGCGTCGTTGCATGACCAGCCGTCTCATTCAATTCCTTTTTTTGAGTTATAGCAGGCGATGTTTGTGTGGACATTGTGCAGGTGGCTACAGCTTTTTTTACAGTTACTTTGGACGCATCGTTATCGCAACTCTGCTCCGAACTAATGCTGCAATTTTGTGACACATCAAGGCACTTGCTAAATTCTTGAAAATCTTCGATTCTCGTATAACAACGCTGGCACTTGTTACATCTCAAAGGCAAATGCATGGATTCAATGTGTGCAAGCAGCTCTGGGTATATCTCCTGCTGATGCAGCACCAATGGCCTCTGCTCACAAATTGGACAAAGCACATATATTGTTGTGGTTGCTGCTGGCTGATTCATTCCTGTGACTGATATCGGGATTTGCTGCGTTATAGCAATGGCGTGCATCTCAAAAAGATGTTTTTGGCGGCAATTGCTGCAGCAAAAAATGCGCTTGCAAATATGGCACTTAGTCTAGAATAAAAACCAAAGTTGATACGTTAAAGTACATTTCATTTTCATCGTTCTGGCATACCTCATCTAAAAACACCATTGTAATAGATTAAACACATAAATACAAAGAAAAAAATTGATTACAATTTAACACAAAAATTGCGCATAGCACAAAAAACTTTTATATACTCGCAATAACATTGCAACGGTTCTTTTCTTTGTATGTATGTATTTTCATGCACACGAATGCATACAAATCGACCTGTTTTCCCATCACTAATTAGGATTAGTATATTTCATTGCATAGTTATTAAATAGTTTAAAAAAACATATATATGAATATGATTTATTGCAAATTATGTGAAATTTGATTATTTATAACATTTAAACGACGATTCAAAAGAACTTGTAAACAAATGAACGAAAATCTCGATCAATTCCAGAAGTTCATTTTTTTAACGCGTTCGATTGATCTTGTTTCATGCTCTTATCGATACCGATAAATAAATGTTCTTCAAATGTGATAAAATAATCGGATTGCGCGAGAAATAATTTCAAAACTTGTTAATGTATTTAATTGTTCGCCGCTATCGCGATCCTAAGTTCAGGGAACAAGCAACCATTCCGATCACCCTGAACCACTTGCTTCCGCAAAGCAACCGCATTCTACATTTGATATAAACGAACAGAAATGGATTATTAAATAAATAATTGTATTCCTTTAAATGGACTTTTGATTTTCAATTGAAAATGTTTTAAAGTTTGTCTTTTGTTTTCAAACTTGTTTTTGTACTTTAATTATCTTTTAAGAGCATGTCTCTCTATTTGCAAATTTATGAAAATACATTTTTTAAAAGTGCTAATTTATATTGTGCTAAAAGTTATTTCTTTAACGACTACTTTGAAGAAACGTATTATGCTTATAAATATTACAAATATGTCGTAATAATAGTTCCACTTCTTTAAGTTGCAACCAAAGTGTCCCCGATTGAGTATTGTACGAAGAATTATTCGTCAAATACAAATTTTTATTTGCACAAAAAAAAAACTTAAGTTGACTATACTAACTACATGCGTTCACAGTAAGAAAAATTTGGTACAGTCAAGGAAGTTTCCGACTGTAGGATACCCCGCACTTAAAAAAAAAAAAAATCTCTATATTTCTATATTTCGTCTGCAAATACAATGTCAGCTTAAAGAGATATGGGCATAAACGAGGCAGTCGAGTTATAAGCAAAAGGACATATTATACACACACAGACGGACAGACGGACATGGTTATAATATATAATAATTAATTGTGTATCATATAAGTACAGGGTATAAATAGAAAACGCAAAAGGCGCAGCCTTACTCCGTTTGCTTATTGGCTAGAAAAAGCTCATTAAGTGACTTCATCTTTGCCGAATGAGTTTCCTGTGGCGCCTTCATGTAATGCTGCTTAATGTAATCCTTGTAGGCACTGGTTTGCTGGTGCGTAAATGATAAGTTTTGCACAAAATCCCCGCTATACTTCTCAATATCCACCTCAAACTGACAGTAATTGCAGCGCAGTTTAGTTGCTTCCTCTTCGAACTTTGTGTCGCCATAAGAACGAGCTTGGCAAAGGCAGCAAACATACTTAAAGGTTGGTACACAATCACCAATAAGTGGGACCTCTGGCATAATGGTCTTGGCTTGATAAGCCCTAAATAGATAAAAACTGTAATCGTTAAAAAGAATAAACATGTGTTTAAATTTCTTACCATTTACGGCAGCAGTCACCATGGCCTGTTTCGCCATGATAGACAAAGGCAGCCGCGTGACACATTTCGTGCAGTATAGCCTTGACAAGAATGCCTACATGCTTTATATTGTCCGATAGGATGATTCTGGAGACTCGTTGGCCACCAGATTCAATATTGTTTAAGCAGCTGCTAACTTTTTTCATGTTGCCTTTCCAGACAATCAGTTGCCGAAGACCACAGTGGAAGATGTTGTGATTAAAGATGTTAAACAGCGTTGTGGCCAATGATTTCTTACATACACTCAATTCGCGCTGTCTGTAAGTCAAGGCACTGGGATGACACATGTTAATAGGCGTTTCGGCTGGAAAAATTAAGATTCAAAATAATTATTTGAGTAAGAATATTTTAGTAGCGATGATAAATTTAAAAACTAATCAACTCTGAACCTTTCCAGACTTATGTTTTCAGTTTTTTCTAAAAAAAAAGTTCATTAATTTGCAGATGTATTTTTCGAACGTATGTGAGTGACTATGTGGTTCGCAGATGTTTCAGAAAATTCTTAAGAGCATCCCACTTTTAACAGGTTATTTAGCAAACTAAGACCAATTTTTAAAGCTTTCAAAAATGTTTATATATGTTATCCCCATACTCACTGTTCAATGACTCAATAAAGCTATAGAATCTTGGATGCTGTTCCAGGCACAATAATATGGGCTTGTGCTTGCGACAAATTGTAGCTCGTTGGGTTTCCGAAGGCAAAACACTGAAGTCGATGGGCTCCTTAATGTGCTCTGGCGTTTCATTTTCAATACAATTAGCATTGACGCGCTGCACCAAATCATCCAGTTCTTTTGTTTTGATCTCATTAATGGTGGGCTCAAGCGGCTTGCGCAGCCATTTTTGGAAGCTTGACGTAGGCGTTGAGCTCGGCGGCACACGCTGTGGTGATGTTAACAACAGCTTGTCCACAGATATTGCAACAGGTGAGGTTTTTATTGTGTCACTACGAGCGCCTAGAAAACTGCACTGTTTGGGCAAATCCACAGGAAGCGACTCATCAACCGTAAATTCGGCCATAGGATTGTAAAGGCGACGCTTGGCAGCAACAAGGCCTAGAAATTTTTGAACTCTTATCTTGAGTTCAGCATCTTTTAAGAAAAGTATTGAAATTAGTTAAATATAATCAATTTGGGTTTTGTTGCTATTGTTTACCATTATCGGCAGCTGTGCCTTCAAGAGGCTCACCGCACACAAGTGCTGTAGACTTGCTCAAGTCTAAATAAATAGGAACCTCACTTTCCAGCGAGGAGCTGACGTCACTGCTGCTGCTACAACTGTTTTGGTTCGATATTGCTCGCCGCTTGCGCTTTGGCCAGGTTTGCTCGCGTTGATCATCGTTTTCGCTGTAGTCTTCGTCCGTGGTGTCTTCTTCATTATAAACATATTCCAAATCATCGTCATCTTCGCATTGATTCGAAGAGTATTCAAACTTGTTGTCCAAAACTGTGCGCACGGTACGTCCACTGCGCGTGGTTATAACATTTTTAGGTATTGAACTAGTCTTGCTAGCAATTGACGTGCAGCTAGATGTTTTGGAGCTCTCCACCAATATAATGCTGTCACTATCGGAGCTAAGAGATGTTGAATTGTGGTTTCGTTTGGGTGATAAGGGACCATTGTGCTTCGCATAGTCAATTTCAGCATTTATTGAACGCTTTAGTGGTGATACACTCATACTGTTTTGTTCTGCAATATGTACCATCAAATATGTTAGTAAACAAATAAAAAATGTGCCGCGTTTAACTTACCACATTTACTTGCTTCGGAAGATGTCTCTGAAATAGTTATTGATTCCCATATAGCCGATGAGTCTGACAAGGAACTGTCCGTTATTGGGTAGTACGTCAAATTATTCACATTTATGGTGTCTGTGCATGTGAAGCCGGGACCGTCGTCGCCGTCGCTGTCTTTATTATGATATTCTGTTTCACCCGATGTTTGGGGCGCTTTGCACGGAAGATTCGACACCGCGTCTGCCTGCATGTTTGAATGGTGGAATAGTTAAGCAACAATTTAACATTAAGCAAGCTTTCTGACAAACCGTTAATTGTTTGTGGCACATTGTGCTGCTATCCAATCTTAAATTATTAAGATTATTTGTTATTTCGTTAATATCGTCTATACTTTGTTCTGCCATTTTTATGATTTTTGTTTCGCCGCGGCACACAACAAATCGCCAGTGTTAAGTTGTGTATTTATCAAGTGTTGGAAAACACGTTGTTTGCAGCTGTCTATTATGCATTTCACAGCACTGCTTGGCTACATATTTGTTGTGTGTGGATATAAACGCCGCAAAAAATTGACAAAATAAAAAGTTTCACGCAATATTTATTAACAAGGCTGTTGTCAAAATGGGGCGTCGTTCTATAAATACCACCAAGAGTGGAAAATACATGAATCCAACAGACCAAGCTCGTAATTATACTATAAAAACATGTGCAAATTCGATTGACTAACCCTACATCTTTTAGGTAAGGAGGCACGTAAAAAAGAGCTCAAGAAAAACAAACGACAGCGCCAAATGGTGCGTGCAGCTGTCCTAAAAAACAAAGACCCTTCACAAATTTTAGAGGAAATGGAGAAAATTGATGAGATGGGTAAGCTTTAACAACTCTACTAACAAGGTTACAAGATCATCTCCGCCGGCTTATACTTACAGAATACAATGTGCTACAACCGTCCCCACTTAATGAAAAGGTATTGCGTGACAAGCGCAAGAAACTTAAGGAAACGTTCGATCGCGTGATGCGCCTATATGTAAGTTGTTGCAGCTTACAGGTCCACAACATTATCATTTAAATTGTTATTATCCTACCTACAGCATAACGACGAGCCCGAGCATTGGGCGGAGCTTAAACGCAAAGAAGTCGAATATGAAAAGAAACGCATGAAAAAACAGCAGTACTACGAGAGCGTGAAGCACGCCCAAAGTGTACAAGTCGATGAAATTCCTCTTCCAGCGCCAGTAACAGCGGCCACCTCAACAGTTGCAGCAGGCACAAATAGTGGTGGCACCACCAGCACCAGCTTTGCTAGCGGCATTCGTATGCCACCGCCACCAATGACATTGGCCTTGCCTCCATTTGCTCCAAGCGCGCCTCCAGGTGTGGTGAAAAATAGTGAGCTAGCCGAAATGCAATCAGATAAATCCAAAGTCGACGATGATATGGATTGGCTTGACGTGCCCCCAGGTCCGCCACCCGATCTCTTTGCCATGTCCGATCTAGACTCCGATGCTGAAGGCAATACAGACTATGACGAAGAAAACGATGCGAAAAAACGTAGTCCTATAAGGCGATCACCCAGTAATCTGCAGCAGCGCATGCTAGCCATGTCTGGACAGAATATAGACGACTTTATGAAGGAAATGGAACACGTACACAAGCGAAAACATCGAAAACTGCAAAAGAATGCTGCAGATGACGACGATGACGATAGCGACGAAGACGAAGCTGGTGGCAATGCCAGCGATGAGCAAGATCTGAATGACAGTGCCTCGGATACGAAGTCTCCAACGTCAGCGTTGCGACAGCGTGCTCGAAGCGATAGCGATGCTAGAAGTAGCAGTAGCGAAGATGAGGAACTAGATGAAGACGAGGACGATTCCGATGAAGAGATGCCTGTTAAGAAGCCGGCTAGCTTAAGCGCTAAGGATGCACCTAAACTTGCGGTTACAGCTTCACCAGCCGCATCCACACCTGCGTTACCGCCCGTACCACCCTCACTGCCTACAGCCATACCACTACCGCCTGTACCCAGTGCGGCGGGTTCTCTGCCATCTGGCGTACCTGGACCCCCTCAAATGCCACTGCCTCCTATGCATGCTATCGCTCCGCCACCTGGCATGATGTTTCGTCCACCTCCACTGCGCCCACCAGGATCTGGTTTGCCTGGCGTTGGTTTACGCATGCCTCCTGGACCGCCACCCGGCCAGCGAATGCCACATGCGTTGGGCGGTATGCCACGCATGGGTATACGCATGCCACCGGGTCCGCCGCCTGGTTTGCCACCACGGCTCGCCCATCACCTTAAGCACGCCCATAATAACGTCCTAGCAACCAAGGAGCCCGGCAAGGGCGTTACAACAATTACCGCCAAGCCACAAATCAGGTAAGACTGTCTACAAAATGTATATGAATTTAAATAAACATATTTAATTGTTTACAGAAATTTGAGCGCCGATGTGACGCGCTTTGTGCCTTCTACATTGCGTATCAAGCGCGAGGATCAAAGAAGGCCGACGAGGCCTAAACATCTTGTCGAAGCGCCCGATCGCCTACCTCATGCAATGCCAGACACACACAAGCCGCCTACCAAGGATGATGCCTATCTGCAGTTTATGAATGAAATGCAGGGCTTACTCTAGTTCTTAACATTAAGTGTTGTGCGTGTGTGTTTGCGTATTTATAGGAATTATGGATTTGATGGACGGATAGTCAAAATCTTACCATTTATGAGTTAATATCTGAAACTTTCGACAGCGGATTGCGGGATGAAATGATGCTCACAAACATGTAAATTATTTTAGTTAAGCCAAAAAGTGGCAAGAGTAGCCAATTAAAAAATAGTGTAGCTTTAAGTTGAGAACTTTATATTAAATTTAAACTTTAAGCAAAAAAGTTTTTTTTAATCTGCTAAATCAAAACAAAGTGAATAAAAAACATGTTTTCAAGAAACCATAGCTTAATTATTATGTCAGCCTGTTTTTACAATTAGAGTCGAATAAGATATAATCTAAAATCTTTGCATTTCCGTTTGTGAAAATAAATTAAAAACCTCAAAATTCAAATTTAAAAAATGTAATTCTTCGTTGATCTTCCACGCATGACATTTATTATCTTGAAATAAAACCCGAACATATTTTTAAATTAATTTAATATACATAGCTCGAATTCGGTGTAAAAAAAAAAACATATGTCCTGTGACCATAACTATCTCATATACATATTTTTACACATATACGTGTGTATTAAATTTATTTAGGTCGTTTTGGAGTCATCATAAGTTATACATGTTGAACAAAAGCCGCATGGAGTCTTAAGCACAATTGGCGCTGGTCATTTGTTACTGCTATTGGCTTTGCTAACTGGATTTCCATTTGTATGCCTTTCAGGCGATTTTTTGGAAAACGGTCTCAACTCAATTATATCTGTTTTGAGCGCGCGAAAACTCTTGCGTAGCTGATCTGACATTCTTCTGGTATAACTGGTGCTGGTGCTGCATAGTGACACCTTGTCGTCGCCCACGCTTAGACTCTTATCCGTCAAAGGGCTAAGCTGATCATCACCACCCTGCGCCCCAGTTGTATCATTTGGCGAATTCTTCAAGTACTTGCGATTAAAGTGCAGCTGCGGTGTGCCCCACTTGCGCTCAAGTTCCAAGCTTAACGAGGCATCCTGCTCCGAGTCGCTCTGCTCTTCGGTACTTTTACTTTCCGTACTTTTACTTTCCGTGGATACAGGTGATGTGGCGGTGGCGGGACCTATTGCTTCTTTGTATGTGCGCGTAATAATCATGCAGGAAGGCACGCTTTTGCCATTGACACCAGCTATCTGTGTCTTTTGATAGTCAATTGGTATGGGTTCCCGCTGCGCAATCAAGCGTGCAGCTTTGCTCTTTCGCGGAGACTTAACGGCCAGCACACTCACACGATAATGCAGCAGCTGCTTTAACGAAATCGTAAAGCCTTTAGATTGGGCTTAAGTTTATTATTTTTTCAAGACGAGTACATACCTTCTCTTCGTCCACAAAGCGCGCCAGCTCGGCTAGTCCAATACTGACACAGGTGCCCTCCATTAGTATATCATTGTCGTATTCGCTATGCACTGGAAACTTTTGGGTCAACGACAATGACTCATTGTCCGGCTGATGTAAAGTCACCTCATAAGCATAATTATACTTGATAGCGCGTCGGTTCGAGGTACAGGTCATGGTAAAGAGAACGCGCTGTTTGTCATGAATCTCATAGAAATTAAACATTTCATCGTGCGCCTGAAAGACATAGTAGCCGGTAAGTGGCTTGCGACGCTCGGCCAGGTTCCAAATTAAGTCTTTGCTGTTTGCCTTAAACACTTTATCAGCGTGTTCGGTTTCCACATGTTGCTTCCATTGTATCTCCCTACCTTGCCACTTGCAATCGCCCCAAACACGTCCCATAAAGCACTTCATTGGTTTGTAAATACATTGCTGCTCATGCCAGGGCAATAACGCTACGGGCATGCGTACCGTACAGCCTCCGGATGCATGGCTACAACGGAAATGCGCCTTGGCACACAAGGCCTCTACGGTCAAAGAGCGTGAGCGTGTAAAGGGCTCCTGTATTGATGTTAAAGATGTTATTAATATTGGTTATAGTCACGGCCATTTTAATTGATTAAGTACTATCTTGATAAAGGTCTCTTTCTTAAATCTTTAAGTCCGACTTTTTTGAAAACGGACCAGCAAAGATTTGTATTTAAGTTCGTCAAAGGAACTCTAAATGCTTTTATAAGACGCGCGTTCTACTGATAAATGCAACAGTTGTCATACTGATAAAAACTTGCGATAGAGATTTCACTTGATATGGAACTGACGTCAAACATGATTGGATTTAAGTTGTACCACTTACCTTGCACAGTGGACACATGAGCAATATGCGCGTACATTGCTCACACACGCTGTGGCCACTCTTGCAGAGTAGCACAGGTGCTTTCATGGCACAAGCACAGCCTGGGCAGCGCAGCTCCTCCACCAGTCCCTCGTAATGCTTAAAGGAGATGCTTTGTGGCGGCGAAAGATCGCTTGTCTCACTTGACTTAATAGCTTCATTGTCAGCAGCCGGCTTGGACGCCAACGTTGTCGCTTTTGTTGTTGCTGTTGTCTCGGCCAGGCTATGTCGCAGCTGCACAGCATCGCCATTGGCTGGACCTAAAGGTGAGCTGGGCGTGCGTCCATCGCCGGAGCCAGTGCTGCGCGTACGACTCAGCATGGGCGGCTTTGGCGGCGGTGTTACCGGTGAACGTAGACTAGCAGCCGTAGGACCAGGTAACGTAGCATACTTAACATTCAACGGCAGAGTGCTGGGTGGCACCACCTTTGCATCACTGTCATTTTCTGTTATAGTGTTCTCCAGAAAAATGCGTCGCTGCTCATTGATTTGCTCTATGCTCTTCAATTGGCTCATTATATGTAACTGCTCATTGCTGCCGCCGGTTGGTAGCGGCAATGCGTGGCCATCCTGGACTGCTACTTGCATTGTTGCGGCGCTATTGTTGCTACTCATCTTGCTGCGCTGCGTCACGTTCGCCGCTGGCTGGCTTTCTGTCTAATAATAATTGTGTAATCGCGCCGTATTCTTGGCCCAAGCTCTCAGCAATAAAGGTGTGCGCCGCATACAATATAAGTATACATAAGTGTGTGTCTCTGTTTGAGTGGGTTCTGCAAGCGACCTGGAACGCGTATCTTATCAGAGCGCCTAACTAGGCGGCTGCCAATCGATTCGGATTTTTTTTTGTTTTGATATAAATGTATAGTTATACCTAGCAGCAGTAAATACATAGCCTGCTCCATACACGTACTAGGCGCATACATATACAACAATTATTTACTTAGTTAATAACACTCGGAACTGTCATCGTCGTCATCGCAGCTATAGTCGTAGTCAAAGTGTCTCTTACTCACACACACACACACGCACTCTCTGGTCTCTTTGGACGAGAAGATATTTTTAATTAAAAAGCACTGCCGCTAGCTGCGTTTGTCTTTGAGCTACTCTGGTTTTGGAAAAGAGAAGACTAGACCAGACCAGGCCTGGTCAATTCACGCTGACAATCGCGCCACCTGACTCTGTGCAGCACACGCCAGCGCTCGTTCGAGGCGCCTCTAGACCACCCTCGGTATTTAAATGGAAATGTATTAGAATT
Source organism: Chymomyza amoena (assembly GCA_037043745.1). NCBI lineage: Eukaryota > Metazoa > Arthropoda > Insecta > Diptera > Drosophilidae > Chymomyza > Chymomyza amoena. The sequence continues at coordinate 69,077 of JBAMAX010003731.1, forward strand.
ATTGGCATTCTGCATTTCTTTCGTTTGTCAACGTCATTGCCCTAGGCATAGACATCGACCCAGCCACGAAGTTGGCCAAGAATTGTTGCGTTTGTATTGGGGCATATTGACTGTGCCAGTAAACTTGCCACCTAATATAATTATACGGACTCTTAGCAACATGAGCCAGTTACCTATGTTCCGACAATCGAATGAAAACGTAGATTTCCAAGAGCATCAAATCTAGAGACTTGTATATCTCCGAATAATATTTTTGGAAAACTATTTAATATATCCAGAACATCAAGTAGCCGAGTAATCTATAAATTGTCAGCAGTTGTTCGTAATCTCAAAATCGACTAGTTCTTGAACGAACCGATCAGTTTGCAGAATCTTTAAAATGCAGTTACGTCATAAAACCGGCGTTCCGAAGTTAAGTACGTAATATATTCGGCATATACTGATTACGTGCATTAGTAAGTTTTTTTATAACTACTGCTAGTGCAGATGATATCATTATCTATTTGAATTTCAAAGCAACATTATACTATAAGTTTAATCAGCACCAAAAGTTTCAAATCTTGATTGTTGTTATCTTTTACTACGTGTAATTAGTTATTTTTTTTTTAATATTTTATTTTATTGCAGCCACGGAAACGAAGCATTGCGTCGATTTAGTTTAGATTATATCTGTTTGTATTGAAATTAAAAATGAAAGGCTTATAAATAAACTAATTGGTTCGTTTTATACAGAAGAACCAACTAGTTATAAGTAAATTTAACCGCTTTCAAATGGAACTTATTTTCATTAGAAACAAAACGGATATCTCTACAATATCAATAAGTCTTTTTTCTAAAATTTATTATAAAGTAAGCAAATAAATAATCTTTTAAGCTAACGGATTTAAATTTGAGTTTAACGCGATTCTGCTTAAAAATTTGTTTTTCAAATAAATGAAAATAATAACAAATATAATTTTAGAGATTTATTTAGACCTGTTGGTTTAAAAAAACGCTAGGAATAGTTGAAATTTTTGAGTTTCTTTCTTATTGAGCCATATTTAAATTTAAAAACACAGCATAAAAATACTGAACAATAAACTGAACAGAAAAAGCTATTTGTAAAGATTTTTTTGGGACTAGTTCGGAAAAAAACGCTATATCATAGTGACTAGGAGTAAAATTCGACTGATGCAAATAACAATAGATAACCCGATTTCTTTAAGCCTGATCCGTCCAAAAAAGTTTGTTAAAGTTCATCATCTGAAATGTGTAAAAGAAATGTCCACTCCAAATCGACTGTTGCGTATCAAACTAAACCAAGAATAATGCCAACTATGCCCCAAACTGTGATTTTGTTAAAAAAGTCCATTCCTGGTAACAATTTTTTTTTTGACTAAACAAATAATGGTTTAGAAAATGCAAAAGTTCCGAGAAAACATGATACTAAGACATACATACTACATATCTCTTCCCAACTAATAAAGCTATATAATCCATTAAGTTTCCTTAACGTTAGTAACTAAAGAATAATATGATATACTTGTATGTGTCAAGGACATATGCAGCTGCTCTTGGGGTGTTTGAGAGGAAAATTCTACGCAAAATCTTCGGTCCCGTACGTTTTGAGGACGGCTATCGCATACGGATGAACCACGAGCTGTATGAGCTCTACGACGACATGGATGTTGTCCAGCGCATCACAATACAACGTCTGCGCTGGCTCGGCCATATCGTACGTATGGATAACGATGCTCCAGCGAAAAATGTATTCGAAGCGAAAGCCGACGAAGAAAGACGAAGGGGACAACCACGACTCCGATGGAAAGACCAAGTGGAGGAGAACCTATCCTCCCTTGGTATTTCTAATTGGAGAAGGCGCGCGCAAAGTAGTGGCGAGAGCTGCTGAGGTCGGCCGTAACCGGAGAGCGGGTTGTAATGGCCATACGATGACGATGGTGACCCCCAAAAACATGTACATCTCTAAAAGATTATTACAATTACCAAAATCTTAGCATTCATAGAGTCCCATTTTGATTATAAGCGACACAAGGCATCTGATATGTATAAGGGTATTTCAACTTCGTTGCAGGCTTAGCCTTCGTGGCTTTGTTGTTATTAACATTGTTGTTTTCATTTGACTTAGCCGGAAACCGAAAGTCCAACAATATGCTATGTTACGTCAACCGAGGACAACATTTAACCCAATACAGCAGTAATCAATGTCAAGGTGCTGACAAGTTGCTTCTATACCGTAGCTTGGGTGGGCAAACTAATTGTACATGCCAGGTCAGTGGCAGAATCAGAGAACTACCCTAGGCCGAAAAAGCTGTACCATATATTATATTTGCAAGTCCATTTCGGAATTCTGACTAGTTCAGTTGGCAATAAGCTGGAAACCATGCCATTTAGCTAAGTAGCATTTAAAACTATAATCTTGGTTTATATATGATGGAAAGGGAGGAGCTAATCGACATTACCAGAAACAAAATTTATAAAAACTAAAAATGTTTCCCAGTGATATTGTCCAAGAACTTCATTTAGTTTATTTACTGTCGTATGCAAAGGTGAGACCAACGATATGGTCAACAAAATATCAGACGCCTAGCTGCTACTGTTTGAATTCTTTAACGCCGAAATTGCATGCTTTTATGATCTTAAAGAACTAGTTGTTCATACCGAACCACGGACACGGACGTTAGCTTTCAGAAACAACCTACACAAGACAAAGTACTCGGCTCTCAGAGAAAATGTTTTCAACGATTTTATCTGCCTTACTACCAATCGACCTCTACGCGGAGTACTCAGCTGCTCGTATAGCTGGGCGCCTAAAAGCGGCGGGTCTTTTTAAAAACATTCGCTTCGGACATAGTTCAATAGGACGGGGGTTCTCTGACGAAATTGACTATGTCATACCGCGCCTACAATTTGGAAAAAGGGTAAAGGTGACAATGGAAGAAGACGGTTGGCGTAAAGGCCTAAAACCCAGTCACAATACCTATAACTTCTTTACTGACGGCTCAAAGATGGAAAAGGGTGTTGGTGCTGGAGTATACTGTTCGGAGCTTAATGTAAGTCAAAGATACAGGTATTCACCGCAATGAAGGCGGCTGAGCTGGCATGCACCGACACTTCAACTAGAGCAAAGGTAAACCTCTTTATAGATAGTCAAGCCGCTATCAAGGCTATTGTATCGCACTGTACATCCTCCTTCCATGTTCTTGAATGCCAGGCAGTCATCCAGAGATTAGCTGCGGCTCGTAAACTGAATATCTACTGGGTGCCTGGACATAAAGCATAATGGGGAATGAAATGGTGGATGCAATTGCCAAATGCGGTGTTGAGCTTCCGGAGGACAAGTACACGACATACGCCGACCGATCAAACATCTTAACGCTATGCTGGAGTGCAACATGAAGCGCAGAGCTGAAGCTAGATGGAAAAATCTAGACAGCTGTCACACAGCGAAAATCATGCTGGCTCATTACGGCAGAAAACAAAGTAATTTCATAATCAAGCTCTCACGCATTGAATGCTGAACCATCACGGGTGTGCTAACAGGACATTGCCTCTTAGCGAAGCATGCGCATAGGATGGGACTAACAACAAGCGAATTATGCAGGATCTGCAGGGATCCGGAAGTCTCTGAGACCCTAACACACGTACTTTGCGACTGCCCAGCCATCTCTAAACATCGTCTGGCTACCCTAGGAGAACCAGCGTTTGTCGGTCTAGAAGAGGTGGCCAGGCTGCAAGTTGACCGTCTACTTAATTTCGCCAAAAAAGTCAAATTTTTAACCGACCATTACTTCGTGTAATAACCTCCAACCTGGCACAGCTAAGGACCAAAAGGTCTATGCTAGGCTGCACTCTCTTGTGTGGCCAGCCAGTGTAACCTAACCTTATCTGCCTTGACACCATAATCACAATGTGTAAAGATTTCAACGTAGAGATCAAGCGGCAGGTTTTAATTTCTTGTTACTACTCAGACGACGAAGTGAACGATCTAAGCTAAAGTATGGTATATGACTCAGAATTAACCAATTAGTATTGAAGTGTTTGAAAGGAAGAACTCCTGGAGATCGTTTATCTATACATCGGACTAAATCACATTGTGCGTATTGATTGAGCGTTACCACAGCAGAGGGACGTTCTACGTCAGGACGTAACACGACGTCATACATGTGCTATGGCCACTTAGGAAGGGCAATATTAATTGAAACTTGCGGATTTTAGAAACATCATATCAGTGTAGCTTGGGTTATTAGAACAATTTTCCATGTGTACATACCATTTTGATCATTGCTACACTACGCTGAGCAGACTTCCGCGTGATCTACGCCTTTGAAGTTTTCTTACAAACATATAAGTATACACCTGCACTTAAATATATAACAATTAAGTACATTAATTACAATTAACATAATATGTACATAAATGATTTAAAATGAACATTTCTTGTGACTGCAAGTTTCTAACTGGGATTCTACGATTTTGTTTACATTTTTTGCAGTGTTTAGAATCGTTTATTACGCCAGTTTCATAAGTGTTGCATATGCATCAAATTATTCGAGTTCGAAAGAGTATTGTAAAATGAAACGTGCTTGTCCGGAAGCTGAATTTGACAGTTTCGACGACGCCACTTTGTAGGAGCTGCCATTATTAATTTTGACGTATACGTATGCAGAACGCAGTTGAACAATTATCTGAAAAAAATTGCGCATTTAGCTCATTTTCAAGAAAAGAAAGGTAAGAAAAAATTGAAAGGTCTATACAAACTTTATATGGCTGCAGTGAGCCAACGCCTAGCTTGTTTAGAAATGCAAACGTTGGAGTTACTGCAGGAACAAATGTGTTCAAGTATTTATTCCACATCAGACAAATGAGCTGCAATTTGCAACCACGCTTGTGTGAGTTACTATCAATGTCGCTAATAAATTCTTTGGCAGTCAAGCAAATGCGATATAGAATACGAATCGAAACGCACGCAGTGCTGCAGCAACTTGGAGGCTAATACTTTTTAAAGTATTTTAGCAGCTAACTTTTCAGTTATGCAATAGTTTGAAGTTGTTCGGAAACGTGGTATGCATTCAGCCACATAAAATTATTCCTCGTCGCCAGCAACAGAACTATGATAAACATGGTCTACACAATCAAGATACTGCGGTCAAGAAGGCATAAAGAGCGGCTTTTTATATTTCATTTGCCGAAAAGGCCAAAGCATTAAATTTCGAGTTAAGCTAATATCACTAGCATCCAGCCGCCATGATTGTGACTGCCGCACCTGCGCATCAACGCGCTCCTAATTCGGCTAAGCTTGCTTTTTGGCTACAACAAGGATACACTATGCTGCCGATAATGCTTTGGTTGTTGCCTTATTCAGATAATTGTATAAACATAAACTGAGCTCTTTTATAACGCCGCCATGTTTGTGGCAGCTGTTTGCACACCATGCAGACGTGGTTCAATCATGTTTATTTAATTAATTTTGCTTATATGCACAATATACGAATATACAGGCACATTTTTATATTTATTTATAATTATGCATTTAGCACAATATATACATTGAATGCTTCTAACAGGGATTCCGTGTTTTTGGTTTACATTTTTTCCAGTGCCACAAAGTTTAACGTGCCTGTTTTATCACAACATACGTATATCTTCGAATGTTTCGAGTTCGAAAGAGTAACTTGTGAAGCAATTTGACAGTTGCGACGCCACAACTTTATAACAGCCGCCATATTGGATTTGCACGTTTCCGCCGCACGCTTATTCAACATATTATCAGAAAAACTCATTAATAATCATAATGGAAAAATCCATACAACTTTATGCGGCTGCAATGAGCCGACGCTTGTCTGTTTTAGAGCAGGACATGTTTGATTCATTGCAAGGCCAAATATTGTCAATTATTCAAGAACAGACGCCAAACGAGGAGGGAAACTTGCAACCACGCTTGCCTGAAGTTGCACCAATTCCGCCAACAAATTATTTGGCCACCAATCAATTAATGGAACAGACTATTTTTAAACCACAACCACGCGATATAGTAGAGGACTCGAAACGAACGCTGTTCTGCGGCAACTTGGACATGCGCGTTACCAGGTACATGCTATTTAAGATATTTGTTAAAGCTGGGCCCATAGCAAAAGTCTACATCCCAAACTCTTACAACGGAACTAATCGCGGCTTTGGTTTTATAAATTTTGAGTATGTACACTCCGTAAAGGTGGCTCTGGAGCAATTTAAAGATTTGACGCTCTTTGGAAGAATCGTACGCCTGAAGGAACATCAAGTTTACTCCGTTCGACATCAAGAGAAATTGGAGCAACAATTCTCTTACAATCAAGCTACTGCAGGCCAAGAAGGAATAAATAAAAAAATCGTACGCAATCAGGAGCATCAAGTGTTGTCCCGTCGCCAACAAAAGAAATTGGATCAACAAGAACCACAGAATCAAGCTGCTGCAGTCCCAGAAGGCATGAGTGCTAGGGTTTCCATCTGCAATGATGACGTTAATACGCAGAGTGGTTATGTAAATCATAAAGTTTTGTCCCGCCGCCAGCAAGATAAATTGGAGCAACAAGGCTACAATCAAGCTACTGCAGGCCAAGAAGTAATGAATGGCGGTGTTAATATGCAGAACGGTTATATAAAGCCAAAAAGTAAACCGGATATCGACGATGCCGATATTTGGAAAAACAACACGCTATATTTCAGTAATTTAGACGGCAGCGTTTCTGAGACTACGCTTTACGAAATATTTCTTAAAGCTGGCCCAGTGGTTGGTTTGTCAGTGGCCATAGACACCAGCGGAAAGCAGCGCAACTATGGCTATGTCATCTATATGTACCAAAGCACTGTGCTCGTGGCTTTGGAACTGTTTGCAGACATAAAGGAGTTCGACGTGCACGTTATTTATAAAAACCAAACTGGCATGGCCAAACAGAAACGTAGAGGCACAATGTAAAGTGCTTTCAAATAATAGAACATAAATATATATGTAAGTAAAATGTTGCATGTAAGGTTTACAAAAAACGTTATCAAACAAGCAACACACACAAAATGTTAAATTTTTTTAAGAAATGCAAAAAAGCATAACCAATTATTTTGTATAAAACAAAGAACAAAAGAAAAATAGATTAGAATTAAAATACTAAGCTAAGACCGTGACCTACTCGCCTCGTTACCACAACGGCTGTGGCTCCTGCCGCCATGATTGTGGCTGCCTTATGTGTTGTAGTTGTTGATGCTGCTGTTAATATTGATGCAAATTTGAAGCAACAAGCCGCACCTGCGCATTTACGCGCACCCTTTAAATTTTAACCCTGCGGCTGCTTGAAGATTACAACTACGCTACACTTGTGATGCCGTTGCCATGGCTGCGACTGCTGCTGCCATGCCATGTGACTGTTGACGCCAAAGGAGCATTGGTTGTTGCGCTAGCCGCGTGCTACGTGTATGAGCATGATTATTTATATAAGCAGTAGTCGAGCGAATTCTCAGTTGCTGTTGCTCTTCTAGAAACGTGCGGCTGTAGCTCTTTTGGCTTCGTTACTAGGTGTTTAATAATGAATATTCAATCAGTAGCCTGAAGGCTTATGTGGTGCTGGCTTTATTTACTTTGTTTCCTATAATTAATTTCTAAGGTACAAAAATAAATAATATATAATCAGTAATGCGTAAGAAGTCAATGGAAATTTAATTCCAATGCTGCTATAAAGATATATCCAATCAATCGAATTTTAGTTTTATTTATTTCCTTTGCAATTCTGAACATTCAGACACTTTTGCCCAGTACCGCTGCTCTGGATGCAAAGCCTTGATTTTGACACCCCGTAACTGAGCTTGCGGTTGGCGTGCTTATTCAGCTAAACATACCTATATTTTTTTTTTTTAATATTACATTTAATACTTGTATCTTTGCATATGCGTTATGTGTGATTGCTATTGCAGATAATTGTATATATAAATATGCTGAGCTTATTAAGTAATGGGTTTTAAAGTCATATAATTAAGATAAACTTAAATGAGGAAAGTTGTCTATTCCGTAAGTACTAAATCTTAAGCTACTTAGCGTTGCGAATAAAACTCTCATAAACATGACATAGAAATAAATGCAAGTTACAAAATTGCTTTAAGTTAAATAATCTTGTTCATATTTGTTTGTGCATATTGATTGCCTTACTTTAGACTAGACATAATTCTCTGGTAACTACTAGCCAGCCATAGTTAGGAAATTCTTAAATACATGTTAAGTGTCACTATAGTTTATATAAACGCTTATGTTTAGTCAAAAAAAGTATTAAATTAATGTCTAGTTAATAAAAAAACCTCTCTTCGGTGCCTATAGTTGAATATTTACGCAGAAACCTTGATTATCTGTATGGCAGCAAAATGGTATATGTGGCCAGCAGGCAGCAACCAAAAGAATTTATGGATAATTTATACGCTAAATCCCTGTAGATGTTAAGTTACAGCCGCTTACAAAACAAATGTAATTTACAAAAAAATAAAATTGCCATTTGATTCTGATTATTCATTGACACTATTTGAACGGGCCTATAAATTTAAAGCTTTATACGGTATCCACGGTGTATCGCAAACTTGACAATTCTGAATTACTCTTGAAACACACAATCACAGTATTTAGCATAGTTATTAAACTACAAATAGTTAGCTTGACGTATTTCATTTTTGTCTATTGGTACTTTACTAACTACACGTTGTACATAGAACATTATAAGAGTAGACATTTAACAAATAAAAAAAAAGTGATTGGTTCTATTTTGCTGAGCATGCTGACCATAAATATGCCATACGCTTGTGTATGTGCTTGGCAAGGGTACTAAATGAATGCTTATGTGGAGTTGCGTGGCGTATTCGTAGACATTACAATAGCACCTCACTTAACTTAGTAGTTATGTCTAGTTAATCATTTGTTTTTAAGCGTTTTACAGGACCATCGCTGCCCTGCGAGTTGGAGTCTTCGGAAAAGGGCAAGCCTGAGACAAAGTCAGGCTGGCTGTCGCTCACTACTGAAAAACCTAAAATAAAAAAATAAACATGATGAAGTTACATTTATATAAGGAACGCGGCGGCAGCTATATGGCTTGCCTAGTTAACACTACCATAAGGCTAAATTACACACTCACAGGTATTGGAATCTTCGGCGGTGAGCCCGCCATAGTTTGGTGTTATTTGTGGTGGAGTTGGTGTGCCCTTTTGTGAGTTTTCTTTGTCGCTTATTTTAGTGCTTAGCTGCAATTTGGATTTCTTTTCAATGTTCGATGATATGGGCACCCATTTGTATATTTTCATGGTTGTGTCGCTGATGGTTACCCATTTTTTCTCCCAGTGGCGCACCTTGTCCACAGCCTGCATAACGCGCTTAATGTCATCTTTGGCACGGCTGCGTGTTTCAGCGCGAACACTTCGTGACATTTTGAGCACTTATTGTTTATAAATTTTTTTGCAAGGCGTCTATACGCAATGAGGCGCAGCAGAAAGTTTTTGCCGGTTAGCCCTGCTAATTGTTAGTAGTTATAAATGGCTGATACAATTTTTTAGTAGTTATTGTGCAGCGCAGCTATAAAAGCAAATGATTTATTTTCAACAAACGTATGCTTGTATAGACTTATATGAGTAAATTAATATTAAAACCAGCAACTTAAAATGGCAACTTTTATGTGTTGGTAAACTATAAAGCTATTTAGTGTTGAGTAATTTGAAAGCAAAAATGTTCAGAAGAAATACATAATAATAATAACTAAATTATATGTTCAAGCTTTTAAATGATATTCGTATTGATCTCATAATTACTTTAATTATTATAGATATAAGTTTTTATTTTTTTATGCAAAATTTCGATAGCAGCGAGTGCTATGCCTGACAGCTTTGTAGTGCTTGCTAGCGATAACATAAATTAAATTTTTTTGCTTGGTTTTACATAAAAGCCAATCTAAATAAAAAGCTGACTTGCTGTTTGTTTTATGAGCTTATGTCTAAAAATAAACAAATGTTATTTAAAATAAAATTGTGATACAAATTGATAACAATTGATTAATAGTTATGACACATAATTTGCAACAATCGTCTATCGGTCGATTTCTCTTATCGTTCCAAACCAGCCACTGACGAACGACAAATAAGCGAATCAATTATGCGCAGCGCGTTTCTTGGTCTATTTTTTATTTATTTATTTTTTTTTCGTGCATGTGCATATATTTTAAAGTGTATACATAGTGGTAATTAAGTTTTATATGGATTAAAACAAGCTATAATCAAATGTGCTGTATAGAAAACCAAGTAATATTGCAGCAACGTCGATGCCAACATATATTTTTTTAGTGCGAACGACTCTTATAACTCAAGGAATATCGCGAAAAGTTGCAGCAGCAACAACGTGCGCATATGTATAGAAAAAATCAACAAAAAAGGCATGTCAAAGCGACAAAAGTAACAAAACGAAAGTAAAATAACAAATTTACTAAAAAAAATAAGAAATTGCAAAGGAAGCAAAGCAACACCCCGAGAAGAAGCAACAATGAACGACGACGTTAAGAAAGCAATGCAATAAAACAGAAGTAACTACAAATGGAAATGTAAAGCAAAGTTAGAAACGAAGGCAGACTAACTTGGAAAAACGAAGAAAACGCAAAACGGACCTTAGGGAAAGTTGACGTCGCTGTCGCCGTCGTCGTTGCCAGCACCGCGCTACTCCCCGCACACATGTGTCAAGGCACACATGCGCCCGTTTTGCTTATACATATATATATATATATTTATATATATATATTTAAATATGTACATATGAGTGTATGTGCCTAAAAGAATTGACTGCATTAAAACAATAACAAAAAGGCTAAAATGTATAAAAAATTCAATTAAAAAACATAGCAGCGTAAAGGCGGTAAAGGCAAATAAGACAACGAGTAATTCCAAAAATATATCAAATAAAAAATAACTTGGAGAGCACACTTGGTATATAAGTATGTACGTGTGTATATATTGAAATTCGCATAGACACACCAAGAGTCGGTCGCAGCTGCGTCGACGTCGGCGTCCTGTGCGCGTGTGTGTGTGTGTGCGTGCGTGCGTTAGAGTTTGATAAAAATACAGTCAACTTAAGCAGCGCAGCGCAGCCTACGCCAACGTCAACGTCGTCTAACTCACCGTCATACACCTGGTCCCGGCCCCACTAAACAAATGGTGGAAAAACGCTAGAGAACGCCAAAAGCAAACAAAATAAAAATAATATTTTTTTTTTCTTATTTCGGTGAATAAAGCATTTAAATAATCCAAGGCAAAACGTCACCATAGCAGCAGCTACAGCAACAGCAGCAGCGGTGTTGCTGTTAACGCGTCTGCAATAATAATAATAGTAAAAATAAAATTTATACTATTATTGTACGTGTGTGTATGTGTTATGTTTGTGTGTGTGCGCGTGTAAAAAGAGCATAGCAACAATGCACTTATTTTCCAAGATGTGTTTATAATACTAATCAATAAACAATAATCTTTAAAAATGTTTGCAAGTTGCAGTTAAATTGGAATATCAACTTGGAATAGTTTGGCTGCGGCGCCTTCTCTCGTTTCATACACAAGTGCACGCTCGCGCTCGCTCGCTCGTTGTTCGATCATATTTTACGCGTCGTCGCCGCCGTCACTGTCACCGTCACCTTGTCGCCTTCATCTTGTTCTATCAGTCGGTCGCGACATTTCCAGCCGCATCAGCCAGCCAGCCAACCAACCAACCAACTAACCAATCAACCAACTGTATCCACACCTTTCATCACGCTTAAAATTGCAAAACCCGGTGCACGGTCGTCGACATTACAACACGCGCGCGGTGCCTCCAACTGGAACAGCAATTATAGCCTGGCACCAACAACAACAACAACAACAACAGCAAAATGCCCAAATGCGATGTTAAAACACGTTACATTCCTGCGACTTTCGCTTGGATTGTGCTGCTCCTAACCACATTTCTATTCTTCTTTTATCCGTAAGTTGAACCAAATATTTGACAACTAGTTGTAACTCCTTCCATAAAATGTTTAGCAAGGTTGCGCGTGCATATCTTGACCGGGCCATGGTGGCTCTGCTCTTATGATGACTCGATTCAGTGTAGTGCTTGAATAAATCCAAATTGTTGTTAAGCAGTAAAATACGTAACGAAGAATGCTGGCAAAAAGGCACAATTACTCCATTTCAAATAAACGCCGAAGAATACGATACCTTTGTGGCATCCGAATATGTTTCCGATATTGATATGAGTCAAGCAAGAAATCATAAGCCAGCCGATGGAACCTTAAAACTCTAAAGAACTAGCAAAGGAACCATCTAAGCAAATTACATGGTTCATTTGTAACTTAAGGATTAAGTGACATATTACAGATAATGCGATTTTTTGGATTCAAATAGGATAGTAAAACTTGTTATGGCGTATGCCGCAAATCATTTGGAGGATGTGTCTGAGAGATATGATGGATGTTGTCAAGTTGCTGTATAGTAAATTTTAAAAAACGCGGCGAGCCGGTTCCAAGACAATGCATTCCAAAATTTTTGATGAACGTAAATCTAAATGCGCTTAAAAACGTTGCTCAGAATTCTGTATCCAGCGCTGAATTCACTCACACATTATTTTTATTTTGAAAGATGGACTCTAAATAAATTAATTTATTGATTGAGTTTGTGAGCGGACTCACAAAATATATTTGAAAACGTTAAAAAACGAGTTTTTCCAAACTTTTATACGTTTTTAAGGACTTTTTAATCTAGTTAATGGCTTTCTATTGGTAGTTATATCTATTAATATCTGATGTTTGGTTCAAAGTCGATTTAGGTTTTTGAAAAGATAAGACTAGGATAGGCAGTGGCGGATCCAGGGAGTGGTTTTCGGGTCGGAACCCTCTAAAAGTTCGAAAAATGGGTTGAAAGTGGTTGCGAGCTCAGCTATACATACTATTCGAAGTGAGGACCCCATCCCAAGACCAAATTCTAGATACGCACATGGGGTTTAGACATGCTTGAGTAGCAATTTGGTTTTTAGATTGTTTGGTTACTGTCCTATCTATAATTAAATTGTTTACTATTGTTAATTTAGATTGAATAGGCTGTTCAGTTTATAACTGAGATCACCCAGGAACCATATGCATCATTAAGGAAAGAGTTAAATTATTTGGAAAGGGATAGAGGAGTTTCAAGAACTATTGGACATTAAAACTATTAAGTACCAGCTTGCTTTTGACAACAAGCTCAAGATCTAAAAGCAACGAAAACATATTTCTTTGACTTGCCAAATAGGGAATCGTGTAAAATTTAGTAATAACATTTCTTAAGGCACTAGGAATGCTTGAGAATAATTTTCAGGCTATTCTTTTTTTTGTTGTATTTCACAATGTTTTATACATATGTATGTATTTGCTTAAATCGATATTCGATTAGGGTAACAGGAAAAGAATAGACTTGATCTATTGATATGTGAAAACAAAAACAAGTTCTTGGGTGCATGGATTATATATAAATCGAGTTTTCTGGTAAAAAAGACTTCTGCGTGGGTTTATGTGCCAGTGTAGGTTGTCAAGATAAGCAATCATTATATAATAAGCGTCCCCGGATACAACAAACAGATACTATTAGCTTTATTTTATCTACTTTAGTTCCGAAATATTATATTGTTTGCAAGTTTCGTTCACAGTAGACTCATTACGTATTGCGTATACCAGCGGAAGTAATGCCCACGGAATACACAATGTCACAATGAGAACTCTGACAGCAGGCTTTGGACGTCTTTTACAAAATTCTATAATTAATGGTTTAGTTTTGTCGTTGAAATGTGCGAATTCCCAGAACCAGCTTAGTTTTTGCTGATTTTTTATTGCCAAGAGCCGAATAAAGTTTTACGATGCATTATTTTTCATATAAATTGCACCGAAAATTATAGTTTTTATATAAAATGGCAAATTTTAGATGTCAGATTTGATCTGAAATTTTCTGTTACCAAAATGCAATGCTCGTATACAACTCGGTTCAATAACAATATTCAAATATTCGGTATCAAAATCGTTTATTTCCTGTTTTGGGATATCGTTTTTTTAATTGTTCGTAAATGATCACATTAGAAAGTCTTGGACTTGGATCATGCTTTGGCCATCCATTAGCAACATTGCCCTGATGAAATCTCCGCAAAAAGTCTCCATCAAATCCATGTACGCGAAGCGATTAATCGATAACTCAGACAGCCACAAAAACAGTACCATACCATTATGATACTCCCCCGCGATTAATGGATTTTATAACCTAAAACTCAGGAACCTAAAGGTATTATAAGTTAAGTAACACAGGGAAGGAGGTGTTGGCGACCTTCCACAGTTTCTTTAAGTGATAAAGATGATATATTAAGATAAATTACACAGTTAAGAAGGTGTTGTAAATCCCTCAAATTTGACTTAAATGATACAAATGATATATTGAGTTAAGTAACAAAGTTTAGAAGGTGTTGGAAACCGCTCAAAGTGTCCATCGGTGCGATCGCTTGAAACCCTAGATATAACACATGAGAAGAGCTAAATCAATTAAACGTTGGGATTAGATACCTTAAAAGTTTATTTCGATATCGGCATTGTAATATATAATTCCCATATAATCATATACGTAACCAAATTGGGCATTAAAATAATATTTGGAGTATCTCAGCACTATGCCGTATTTGAACGAAATCTTTGAATTTATTTATTCGTAGAGTAGCTCAAAGTTATCCCTGCCCAACTTTAACGTTGACGATATTTTAATATAAAAATTGGTATAATATCGACTTTTATTAAAATTAAATAGTCTTCGTAAATTATATGCTATTTGTGAGCTTATAAATTTATTGTATGCCTTATGCTTTTAAAAACATTTTCGAAACTTTGTTTGTGCAAATTTAACCTTTAGCCTTGCCTAATTGTAAAATAAACTTTTGGTCTCTAAAAGTTTGTAGGTTTTATCAACAAAACTAAAAGGTTTTTAATTTGTTGATAGCAAAGCTAGTTACCGTCAAGGCCGACTATTTATCACCTGGCCGCACTCTTATTGCCAAAAAAAAAAACCAACTAAATAAACCCCATTACACATTGCAGTTCCGCTTTTGATTCAGGCATTTGGGCATGAGTAATATGTATACCACCACACCCAACCAATATAGCCATGGTTAGCTATCAAAAACCGCCCTACCGTGTCCAGTAGCGTCATCTCAACCAAGCTCTTTGTTGACATTTCGTGTAATTCTGTTTGTCATCCGAAACTTAATGTGCTGTGCCCGGTTTTTGTTTGAACTCCCTCTTTGTTTAATTAATTTATTTATTTGATGGTATTCCCTTGTCAAAAGAACAACCATACATTCTATATTTTAAATACGTTTTATTTTCATAAAAAAAAACGTTATCAAATGGGTTTGCAACTTAAAATAAAAGATAAGCAATTATTGTTTTTATTGTATTTTTTGGGTAGGGCTACATAACGTGGACATTGCTTTCTCTTACAATAAAGTTTTTAATATAGTCATCGTGGAAATCTGTTATATAATTATTTGTTATGAGTATTTTATTCACAAATATGTTTCAAATTATTTTTGTTAGTATTAATTAGAGTGTTTTGTATTACATTATTGTGAAAACAAACATCAAAAACATGCTGGCGCCATCTATGGAGCATGCTAAGCGGAAAAGTAAATAATGACGGAAACGATACAAATAAGGAAGCTGTGTTCTTAACCCTTTCCCCTGTATTATTATAGACACAAGTATACAATTTGCTTGCGCCCATCATCATCATTGGTTTTCGATCCGTTTCAGTTCTTGGCTTCCTGTAGAACATGCTTTCCCAGATGATATTGGTCTATATCTTGATATCGTTTTCCATTTTCTGATTTATATTTTGATGGCTGTTCTTTCGACGTTTCCAATCCATTTCATCATCATCAATTTCTTTATCTCCGGTTGGAGCATAGGGCCTCTTTCGGTGGTTCTTGTGTATTTTTGATGTTACTGCTATAGGTGAATTTGTGTTAATGTGACATGAATTTTGCACCTCCAAATCCGATGTGCAGGCTGCCGGAGCAGGGGGATTTCTCGAAACACGATTACCCCTTGGGGACTTTCTAATCATTACGTTACATTATTACTACGGTTGGTAGTTTTTCCGCGATAGTTATAAGCACAAAGCGGAAGCTTAGTAGAAACTACCATCCTCATATGACTAAGCACATGTTGGCAGTAAACTTCCGGGAAGTCTGTGGACGCTATCGTTGGCTCGCGAGGAGCTCCTCTGCCAACTCATGTGGGGGCTTGCAATGCATTAAAGCATAGGTTGTTAGCATGATTGGTTATTGAATGGAGCCAAATCACTCGCCATGACTCTAGCAGAATCTTAAACACTCAGGATTTATAAGGAGTTCGGTGCCACCCAAAAACCTTTCTGAGACTCTCCACTCCTAGCCGCTGAACGCTGCCCGGGACTGCTTATTGGTTATTTGCAGCTAACCTTCATATCTGAAGGCCTTTCACTATCCTCAACCTGTGACCCGTCCGGTTGCCTACAGCTCGGCATACGCGAAATGCCTTCAATATCGCGATCCGGAAAAAAAAATGTGGAACGCTTCACGATTTTGAGTGTCATCCTTGCGCAGGGGCCATTCTAATCTACCATGTACACTTTCGTTAAAGGATTTTCTTCAGGCGTTCTGCCTTAATTTCACCTCTATGCTGATCAATGGTTGTACCTTAATCGAAAGGTACCAACGTCCTCTCTTAAGGGGCCAAGTATATGTCTTAGTGGCGCCATCTAGCGCTCAAAAATAAATGATGACGGGAACATAAATAAATTATGGCAATACAAAATTTGGTTAATGCAAAGATCACTTTTCGGGCTTGGATTCCGCTTCATCAATATCGTTTTCCTATTTGGTGCCTTGTGAAGCAACATTAGTCACTCTTAAAGTTTATACTAGAAGGGTGAAGGGCTTTTCCCGGATTAAGCTTTTAAAAAAGATTACTAGTTTTGGATAATCAGCCACTAGGAATTGTGCAAACTAACTTGCACTTAGATGTTCCCACCTTCTTATTTCAAGCAGTTGATTGCTCCTATAACTTCAAGTATCAGATATTATAATACCATAAAAGTTGTTTGGAAATTTTTTTAAAAAAATTTATAAATTTCTTCGTAGAATGCAAAAGTCTGACAGCATATTGCAAGCTAAACTTGTTTTCTTTTCTCGATGCATCGATTAATTATAGCATAGATGATATTATAAGCCCATGTTGATCTTCCAAACATTTTTTAAAAGTTTCTTTAATATCATTAATTGTCATTAGAGTTTTGGAGCAACAAGTTTTCAAGAAGTAATTGCTCTAATTTTTCAAACACATCGTTACTATTGAATTCTAAATTTTATATTTATTTTTAAGCGCTTTATCATCTTTTGCTTCTTTTATGTATTCGGAGTCATCTAATTTATTAAATTTTTTTTGCACAAACTATTATTGACTCCCGAGATCCAATTAGCAGATCTTTCTATTATATTTATAAAAAGATTCTTTTTTTTACGTATCGTGTTCGTCGTCATGGTTATTATTTAATTTAGCCGCTAGATGACGCAAGCAAAATAGGTTTCCCATTGTCCAACTTAAGCTTCCCTAGAACATGCGGCTATCCTATTTTTCTTACGTAAAGAAATTCCGAAAAAAATAAAAGTCGTGAAAATTAGAATACAATGGCAAAACTTTAAGATTTCAAAAATCTTGTCATAGAGCAAATTAAAAGAAACAAAACAATCTTTGAGCAGTGCAAAGTGTGCAGTGGGTGGCCCTACTGCCCATACGTAGAGAAAATAAGCAGCTTAGGACTTTGTTGATGAAATGTTGTTAGTAGGTGCTTTGAACAAGAAAACGATTTTTTTGAACAATTGAATTTGACACCCTATGCCTTATATCGATCTGCCGATTGCAACCCCGAAGTTCTACTGTTATATTTTTTTATAAGCTGTTACCACGGAACTTTAAAATTTCCAATAAATGAAAATCACTCGTTGTCCTTACTTTTAAGGAACACAAACATGGCTCCTGCCGACTAGTCCTACTTGTTTGTCCAGCACTCAAAGTCAATTGGTCAGCACTGAAAATCTATGGCGCCATGCACATAGTTTGCTTACTTTCCAAAATTTGTTTCCTGGTTAAGGGTGTACGCATTTCTACTAAGGCTACGTGGTAGCTGCTGGTAGCTGTCGCCATCGTTCCGCTAGAGTGCGACGCTTTGAAATTCTAGAAGCCCCGTCAGACATTTCGTGACACGGCGGGTGGGCAAGTTCGATAAGTTTTTCAGTGCTTACGCACAAGTCTATGTAATTTGTACATATGTACTATGAGTATATACATAGGCGGAAACATATGTACATATTTATATATACCACTATATGTTGTCATGTGTTTTTGGCCTTATAGTCACACTCGTCATATACTAATAGTCTTATGCTATTATTTGTTGTGGAGACGGAGACCAAAGGAAAAGCAATCCTAAGATGGCGCATATTTTTGGTAAATTGTTTTTGGGGGGCAGATGGGTCCAGCTGAAATTTCATGGACGTTTAAATTTGAAAATCGAAACAGTGAGTGAGCTGAAAAAAAAAGAAACAAAATCACTAGAGTGCAAAGGTTTATAAAGTTAGAAATAATCGATAGGTTTGATCCTTTGTGACACTTAAGTCTAGACTATGACCATGACAACAAATATGACAAATAATTCTAGCCATTAAGCTGGCCGTTTATATGCTGAGGTTACTTAATTTCTTGCCTCTAACCAAAGAAGTTCTAACTTAGAACTAGTTCTATATTCTTTGCTCTAACTTTGCATATTGCGTTTATCTTCGATTTTAATCCTGTCAAATATCGATCGAAAGATTTATAGACCAGAGCTGAACATAACGCTTTGAAGTTATTTCTGGCAGTACGTCAGGCGGAAAAAAAGTGGAACTGTTTGGATGCATAGAAACTCCATATGTCAAGCTTGACTATACTAGCTCCATTGTTCATACAGACATAGAGAGTGTCATACAGACGTACAAGTCATGATCAATTTCTCTGAGAAGTTTTTTGGTGTTTTCTTCTCCACGTTATATTTGCGATACAGAATATAATAATCCAATATTCTGAAAGCAGCATACGATATGATATACAGGGTGGTCCATATAAAAATTGGAATTTAATTTTGCTATAAAAACAAAACGGCTGAATATTTTTCAATGTTCAAAGTTTTATTTGAAAGGTTGGTTCATGACATTTATTTATCAAAAATAATTTTGGTCAAATGACTACCACGGCTGGCTTGGCAGTATGCCACTCGATCGGTCCAATTTTTGAGCACATTTTCGATTGTTTCGGGCCTTATCCTGGCAATAGCGACTCCAATATCGTCCATCAGCTCATCTATTGTTTGCGGATTGTTGGCATAGCATACATCTTTCACCGCACCCCAAAGATAATAGTCCAAACGCGTCAAATCGCAGCTTCTTGGTGGCCAATTCACAACGCCATTTCGGCTGATTGTGCGATTTCTGAAGATTGTGCGCAGAAGATCGATTGTGGCGTTCGCTGTGTGGCACGGTGCGCCGTCGTGTTGAATCCAAATATCGTCCCAAGCTTCATCTTCCATTTGTTCGAAGAACCAGTTGGTCAACATTGCGCGGTAGCCCACGCCATTGATGATTTCGGCGGCTCCTTCTTCATTTTCGAAGAAAAATGGGCCGATGACGCCACCAGACCAAACTCCGCACCAAGCAGTCACTCGTTGCGGGTACATTGGCTTCAATTGCGACAATTTTGCTTATTAACATAACCACCGAGGTGGAAATGAGCTTCGTCCGAAAAGATGATTTTTCGATCAAATTCGCCATCTTCGGCCAAACTCAAGATTCACCACTTTAGAAATAAGTTTTTAATATTTCCCAACTTTCTTCAAGCGTATAGAGTCCCATTTCGTAAATGTCAATGTTTTTACTAAATAGTTACCAATATATGAATGATATTTGACGTCTTAAAAGTAAAATAATCGGTAGTTTAAATTCCAAACACTAGATGGACCACCCTGTACATATATAAAGAAAAGAATTTGGTATAGCATGAAATATACATTGAGCTTTTCTCATCTACACTTACGTCATCAAAAAAGTTCATTTCGTTTTTATTGTGATACTAAGGGTACAAAGAATAAAAATAAAGTCTTTGTAGCTCTCGGATTATTTCATTGTATAAAGGTCGGCCGATATCAATATATTACGAATAAAAAAAAACGATGACGAATCGAGTGAGTTAAATGCAATTATTATAAAGAACATTTAGTTTACTTTTGATTGATGCAATTAATTTATTTCAGATGCCAGGTTATAGAACAAGATTAAAATGATTTTTATACCTTGGTATAACAACTATGAGAAAAAAGCGTAAAATTTCGTTAAGTAATACTAAAATGATTAGCATGATAAAATAAATATATTTTGGCAAATAGTTCGTATATATAGATATAGAAATTTTTGAAAATAAATTATTATATTATATATATTGCTGTGCTGCGGAAACCAAATCCGTACCTAGTACTGCTGATTATAATAAAATAATAATAAAGAAAGTATGAAAATCGTAGCAATTGGGTTAATATAAGACTTTGTGTAGTTGCTTTTTTGGACTTTCGAAATTCCAACAAAATGTAATATAATGTGCTTTAACTTCTACGGCGTTAAGGCGTTCTAGACTTTTCTATATAAAAAGTTTTCGAATTATTGAAATTCCCAAACTTTATCATCTTTAACTTAGGGGCCGTACCCAAACTACGTGACACAATACTTAAAATTTTTCAACAAGAAAAATTAAATTATTTCTGAAACCGAATATTATTAAGGACGTGACATTAATATAGACCCCCCCTCAACCCCCGGTCGAATGACCAAGCGTCGTATTTTCAAGACGCTCCTCCATCTGAACGGGTTGATGATATGGATAATAGATGGCCTAATTTTTGAAGTTTTATTCTCGCCAAACAATTTTTGTTGCTGTTAATAACCATGTTTTGGTAATATTTTTTTAATAAATAATAATTGTAAAATTATTTAATTTTTTTTTATTATTTTAGATTTTAAAATACAAATATCTTTTACTTTTTGAGTAGAAAATGGCAACTTGCAAAAAGCTTTTACCAAGCCAATTATGATATAATAATTTTCAACCATTTTAAAAACGAATTATAGTAAAATCTGAAATCAAAGTTTTCGCCAGGGTTGAAAATCCTCTTCCAAGGGCTCGATGTTTACTTAATAAATCAGTAGCGAATTTACAGGGAGAATAATTTTACGAAAAATTTATCTTGGTAATAAGGTGATTTTTAGGGTAAATTAATATCGAGAGAGAGAGAATTTTTTCGAAAAACATGTTTTCGGCACTTTTTTAGTTGTTGCCCAATATCTCGTGAACAAAATTATGTTTCAACATGATTAAATCGAAAGGTATTGATGCTCTTTAAAGTGGTATATGATATACCCAGATTAAGTAAAAATTATTGAAAATACAAGCAACCAAGTCAAAAAAACATTTTTCAGAATTACAACTTTTGGTTTTCATTAACGAAAAAAATGTTTAAAAATTATGTTAAACTTGAAGCTAAAAGAGAATTCTCTTGCAAACATTTCGAGTCTAAGATCTTGGTAACCATGGTTGCCATTTTCGTGTCTCGACCCAAAATTACCCTAAAAAACACTTTTATACGAATGTTCACTTGATGAGCCTTAAATTTATAAGCTAGCTTAAAGAAATCAGTTTTTTAGAAATTTTTTGTCAAGTTTGTCTCCCTGACATTTTGACAGAAAAATTTCAAGTCGCCATTAAAATATTAGAGTTATTTCTGCATTCTTTCTTTTCTGAAACTTTATTTATTTATTAGTAATTTTTTTAAAATGTATTTTACATTTATCTCTTTGGGAAATTTATTTGAAATACGTAGCAAAGGATTAATAAAAGCTAAGGGGCTCCGCGCGCTGCGCTTTAGACTAAAAATACAAAAATCTTTTACTTTTTGGGTAGAAAGTCAAAACTTGGAAAATGCTTGGTCATAATGATATGATAACATAACATTTTTGAAAACTATGGGGCTCCGCGCCCTGCATACTTTACAAATCGACTTCCACGTAAAGCTTCCTAAATACATTTCCAGATATTCAGAGCGCTTTTCTTATCTTTTAAGAAATTGAGCTACAATTATGCCTGTACAACTTTAAACTGCTTTGTAACAACACTGCTATAGACCCTAACTTCCGAAGTTCCTCCGAACTACTTTTAATTAATTTTGCAACCACAGAGATTTTTTTTAGTGCAATCCGGGGATTGCACTAAAAAATAATCTTAGCGATATTTATAGAGCATACTAAAGTCGTATTGCCATGGAACTTAGGCAGCTCACTTGTTGACTTTGGTTCAAAATTGTCATTTATTGCAGCATTATTGCGTTGACTTTGGATCGTTAGAAAATGGCTCGTTGACTCATTCCAGATGAGTGTTGGTAATGTTGGACACAAAAGTCTTTTTGCGATAATGCTTACTTTAATTTCTGTACTTTGAAATGTTTTTAATTCAGTTTGTTTGTTTATTATGCTTCGCTATGACATAAAATAAACCGAATTAATTTTAAGATTCCTTAAAATTTAACAAATGTTATTTGTTATTTATAGTCATATCTTTTCAACAGCTGGCAAATCGATAATATCGAATTGCAGTCCCCAAGCGAACAAAGTGTCGCTCTTTATTTTATTGTCGCGTCAATTACTCATTTACTCATTGCTTGCAATACTGGCATTGTGTCAATATCGTTATAGTTATTGTGGACTGGGGCTGGGACTGGACTGTAGCGTCAAGGTTTTGTTTTTGTCATTGTCATTGACTTAGTCATGGTTGTCCACCATTAGAATGAGGCATTGTTAAAAAAGCGGCCAAGAGTGATTTATTTGGCCCTCAATTGTTAGGAAGCAAAATTTTAAGTAATGCATTATGACAACTCTGGCTGGAGGGCATAAGCAGTTAAGTGCAGTTTTTTGTTATACTCAACGATGAGTTTAGGAGGAAACAAGAAAAATTCTCAAAATTTATTAGTATACTTATATTCTTGTTGGCATGACTTATAAGTAGCCTAATTACTTATTATTTATTTTGAAAGCTATTAAATTTATAGAGTTTAAAGTACTAGTGTAATTTGATGATGATTTATTTTTTCATGAATATCTATTTTGTCCCCTTCAAAGTAATCCCCACTAGATATTATACACTTGTGCCAACGGGTTTTCCAATCTTCGAAGCACTTCAAAAATCATTTTTTTTTAACTTGTTCAGCTCCTCCTTCGATGCCGTCTTCGTCTCGTCAATCATAGCGTAGTGTCGTCCTTTCATGGGCCTCTTCAGTTTAGGGAACAAGAAAAAGTCACAGGGGGCCAGATCTGGGGTATACGGTGGCTGCAGCATCATTAATGTGTTGTTTTTGGCCAAAAAGTCGCACAGAAGCAACGATGTGTGCGCAGGGGCGTTATCGTGGTGCAAAAGCCAATTTTTGTTTTTCCACAAATCCGGGCGTTTCTGGCTGATTGCTTTGCGCAAATTGCTCATAACTTGCAGGTAATATTCCTTATTGACCGTTCTACCCTGTGGCAAGAACTCATGATGCACCACGCCCGTGCAATCGAAGAAAACTGTAAGCAAAACTTTCACATTCGACCGAACTTGGCGCACTTTTTTCAGTCTTGGTTCGTGCGGCAGCTTCCATTGAGATGATTGAGCTTTGGTTTTCACGTCATAACCATAAACCCACGATTCATCACCAGTTATGACCCTCTGGAGCAAATTTGGGTCGTCGCGGTCAGAGTCCAACAATCGCAATGTTCATGCGATGCTGTTTTTGGTCGAAATTGGGCAATTTTGGTACGAATTTCGCGGCGACCCGTCTCATGCCCAAATCATTGATAAAAATCGAATGGCACGAGCCAACTCCGGGCTTTCTTGAAGGCTCTTCCTCTTTATCGCTTTCATCGCCCCCGTCGGTCGCATTGCTCTCATCGGTGTCTTTTTTTTATCGTTTTTGCACTTCCAAATGAATGCGACGGGAGCGATGATAGCGATAAAGGGGAAGAGCCTTCAAGAAAACTCAGAGTTGAAAAGGAGCTTCGCATTCATTTGGAAATGCAAAACGATCCAAAAAAGACACCGATGAGAGCAATGCGAGCGACGGGGGCGATGAAAGCGATAAAGAGGAAGAGCCTTCAAGAAAGCCCGGAGTTGGCTCGTGCCATTCGATTTTTATCAATGATTTGGACATGAGACGGGTCGCCGCGAAATTCGTACAGTTTTATCCACTACGGAATCGCACTGTATACGATAAAAAACCCCACACTTAATAAATAAATTGAGTCAAAGCTAACAAAATAAACTTTATAATATATAAAAGTAACAAAATATACTAAGAAATCTTCTATTATTGTTCTGAGAGCTGAAAAGGTTTTGTATAGGTTCAATACGTGTGTTAACTAGTTGTGAATTATAAGCATATTTGCTGGAAATGGCCTTTGTAGTAGTTTTTTTTTTTTTTTTTTTAATAATAGTACTTAATAATTTTATATTATAACCTGAAGGCCTAGTTGCTCTGGCTTCATACTTTATATTTTAGAATTAAATTCTAATTTATAAAAAAATAAAAAAAAATAAAATTTTATATAATAATTAAAAAAGAAAATAACTTTAAAATAAAAGCTTGGAACTAATCCGCGATTCGAGCGCAATGGGGTAACCTTTTAACGATATTGACCGACTCACATCAAAAAAATACCAAAAACTAAAGGAAATTGAAGTGCAAATAAAAAATTTAACAATATATTAGGAAAAAGGCAAAAGAGCACCGTTGACCAAATTGGTGACTCACAATTCCGAGTTGACTAAGGATGCTTGAAAAGCCAAGCTGAGATGACAAACACTGAGATAACCTCCAAATGGAAGTACTCTATAATTCTCGACTCTTCATCGAGATACACATTTTTGCAACTATTTGGTAGGTAGGTAGAAGTAGTTGTCTTCCGACACACCTAGACCTATGAAAGGCCCGTTGAGTTAGTCCTTACTCTCCTGTATCCTCTTCGAACCAACCTGTTGGTTTAATGAACTAACGAATCTAATTTGTTCTGATTCTTGCGATTTCAGTAATATTCCCAAAAGTTTCGGAATTCATTGTGTTCAGTCTCCTCTTGCATAGTGTCATGCATCCACACAGGTGGTGCTCCACTGTTTCCTCCTCTACTACCTCGTGACAGCTTCTGCAGTAGTCAAAATGTGGCACTCCCAATCTATTGGCGTGTCTACCAATAAGACAATGCCCCGTGAGAACCCCTATCGTGGCTCTTACGTCTAGTCTGCTGAATTTTAAAAGTTGCTTGGTCCTATTCAAGCTCCATTGCGGCCAATACTGATACTTCTGTATATTAAAAATTTAGCTAGTGGTATAGGTATCAACGCCTTATCCGGCTGAAATGGTGCCGTTGTACCCCGTCTAGCTAGTTCATTCGCCTTGCAGTTGCCCACGATATCTCGGTGACCTGGTACCCAAAGCAGATTTATGGCGAAGAATTTAGTAGCATCTCGTAAAAGCGCGTAACATTCTATTACTGTTTTGGATGTGAGCCTGACTGTAGTGCTTTTAAAGCAGCCTGACTGTCAGAACAGATGTGAATTTCCCTTTCGGTTAAAACTCGATTCTTAATTTCATTATAGCTTTGACTTCTGCATGGAAACACTACAATGGTAAGCGAAAGGATTCGTTAATGCCCAACGATTCCGAATAGACATCCCCTCCCACCTGATCATTGAGTTTAGATCCATCCGTAAAAATGGTAATCTTGCTATTGCAGTCGGGTATACCATTGTGCCAATCTTTACGAGATGGGAAACTTCCACTGAACAGTTTTTCTTAGAGTAACTCCATTGAGTCAGTGGTTCTAGGAATTTGCGGAAATTTATTTGTTTTTTTACTATTTGGTATATAATTGTTTTTTTATTGTTATTTATTTTTATAATATATTATTATTTATATTGGGTGTCAAATGTATTGGGACCCAATTGGGTTTGTCTCAGAAGTCCAATGGCCTGCATATATTCCAGTTTCTTGTTTGGACTTAGGGTAAAAATGATCCCCGGTGGGAGAACATAGATGCATAAGATCTTGTTTCTTTTCCTAGCGAGTGCCATACATTAACGTAATAGACGCACTGAAGTTTCTTCATATATTGCGACAAAAATTTCCGGAATTTTTAAATAAAACGCAAAATAGTTAACCTTATTCAATATTTATTTTGTCTCCTTCAAAATATGCCCCTTCTGAAGCAATATACCAACACTTCTTCCAATCTTCGAATCATTTTTTAAAGGCGCATTCTGTTTTATGGTCGGTATGGAGTCAAAACGGGTCCCCCGTAATGGGAAATTTTAGTTTTGGAAGGAGGAAAAAGTCGAGTGTTTTCCCGAAATGCCTTTACAATCGTGGCTCCATGGGATGGCGCGTTATCGTTGTGCAAAATTCACTAGCTGTCTGCCCACAATTCCGGCCGAATACTACGAACCCGTTCACGCAAACGCCTTAAAACAGTCACATAATACACCTTATTAACCGTTTGTTTCTCTGGGACGTATTCATGGTGCACCACACCACGAATATTCGAATAATATAAATTCCGGCAACTTTCTTGTCACAATGTAGTCCACAGTCCGATAGGTCAATAATATTTAAGTGACTGGCCAGTTAGAATCCTCACGGTATTTCACGTAGGTTATTTATTAGTTTGAACCTCTTACGGTTAATCAATTTCCTTAAAAAGATGCAATTGTTTACAATTTTTGTAAATTTTTAAATTGAAACTCTAACTTCAACTTGCAAAACTTCATCGTACAAAAAAAAACAATTTGGCCAAAAAGAACTATCGAAAATTCTTAAGAAAATTACGTTTCGTCTTTTCATATAAATAATTTTAACTAGGTATCACCTGCTTCAACTGGCTGCTCCAAGTTTTCATGCTAATTAAAGCCTTTAATTACCACAAAATGTGGTGTTTTAATTTGTCATCTACAACCCAAAAAAGATACATTAATTATGTCGTGTACTAAAGTTTTTATACTCTTACAAATAAACTTAACCAATAGGATTTTGTGGCGCTTTCCGTTCTTCAATGGTTGGAATGCATTCCAACTGGATTATAAACTTTATCGAATAGAAAATGATTCACATTTTTTAAAATTATCTATTGGATTCGAGTTTAATCAATTTGAATGTAAAACCCTTACAAATATTTAAATGAAATTAAAAACTTATACCAACTTGTATATAACGATAATAATAATAATTCCAGTGTAATCAGATCTCTTTGGATTTTTATTTCAATAGAGACTAGACGAAATGTCTCCCATAAGCTGCTTTGTTAAATCGATCCATCTACTTTGGAATTGAAAAAAAATGGGAATTTGACCAGATGTTTAACTGGCTTGCAAATTCTATTATACAATGGTCTAGGAATTTCAGAAAAATGGGGAAATTCGATTTATTTTTTGATTAACAATTTTAGTTCGCGAATAGAATTGACAAGACATGTGGATTATAACAATTGACAATTTTGTAGATATTTATTTAGTTTTAATATAATTCTTTTTTTTTTTAATTTTTCTTATAGATTTTTTTTAATTTATTTTTATATATATTTATTAAATTGTGCTTATATACTTTTTTTAATTGTGATTATATAATTTTTTTTATTGTGCTTATATAATTTTTTTAGTTGTGCTTATATAATTTTTTAATTGTGCTTATATATTTTTTTTAAATTTTACTTATACTTATTTAATTTTATTTAAATTTTTTAAATTGTACTTATATATATATTTTTCAAACTTATATTATTTTTAATATTTTATTATATTTTTTTTTTTTTTTTTGAAAATTTTACTCATATATTTTGAAATTTTACTTATATTTTTTTTAATTTTACTTATTTTTTTTTTAATTTTACTAAAATATTTTTCTTTTAATTTTACTTAGTTTTTTGATATTGTACTAATATATATTTTTTTAATTTTACTTATAGTTTTTTGAAATTTATTTATATATATTTTTTTTAATTTTACTTACTTTTTTATGAAATTTAATTATATTTTTTTGAAATTTAATTATATTTTTAAGTTTACTTATATTTGTTTTTTTAATGTTACTTATATTTTTTATTTTAATTTTACTAATATATTTTTTAAATTTTACTTATATTTTATTGAAATTTACTTGTAGGTTTTTGCAATTTTACTTATTTTTTTTTTAACTTTTACTTATTTTTTTTTTAACTTTTACTTATTTTTTTTCAATTTTACTTATATTCATTTTTTTTAATTTTGCTAATATTTTATTAAAATTGGAACTAATATTTTTTTAATTTTAATTTTTTTCAAATACACTTTTATTATTTAATTAAACTTTTTTTGCTTTATTTAGTTTTATTTTGGTTTTTTTAAATTTTAGTTTTGATTTTTTTTTAATTTTACTTTTGATTTTGTTTAATTTTACTCTATTTTTTTTATTTTACTTTTTTTTTTTATTTTACTTTTTTTTTTAATTTTACTAATATTCTTTTTTTTAATTTTACTTAGTTTTTTTAAATTGTACTAATATATATTTTTTTAATTTTAATTATAGTTTTTTTAAATTTATTTATATATATATATTTTTTTAATTTTACTTATTTTTTTTAAATTTATTTATATATATATATATTTTTTTTAATTTTACTTATTTTTTTTTTAATTTTACTTATTTTTTTTTAATTTATTTATTTTTGTTAAAATTTAATTATATTTTTTTAAATTTAATTATACTTTTTTAAATTTAATTATATTTTTTGAAATTTTACTTGTATTATTTTTTTAAACTTAACTTATATTTCTTTTTAAATTTTACTTATATTTTTTATTTTAATTTTACTAATACTTTTTTCTTAAATTTTACTTATATTTTATTGAAATTTACTTAGTTTTTTGAAATTTTGCTTATTTTTTTAACTTTTACTTACATATTTTTTTTAATTTTACTTATATTTGTTTTTTTTTTTTAATTTTACTTATATTTGTTTTTTTTTTAATTTTACTTATATTAATTTTTTTTAATTTTACTTATATTTATTTATTTTTTTTAATTTTATTTATATTTTTTTAATTTTTCTTATATTTTATTAAAATTTGAACTAACCTTTTTTTTATTGATTTTTTTTTTAAATACACTTTTATTATTTTAATTTAACATTAAACTTTTTTTTTTGCGTTATTTAGTTTTATTTTGTTTTTTTTTTAATTTTCGTTTTGATTTTTTTAATTATACTTTTGATTTTGCTTAATTTTACTTCTATTTTTTTTTTTTTTTTAATTTTTCCTCTTTTGTTATTTAATCAGAAATTTGCAGAATCGGAAAGGTGTACCAAAGATATAGAAAAAATATAAGACCTGAAAAGAAGAAGATTAACGATTTAGTTCAAATTTTGCAATACTTCGTAAGTAGGAATGTTTAACATGAAAACTTTCAATTTATATACAAAAATAATATCACCGGCACACAAAAAAAAATTTTTGTTCTGTACACCGGACGCCACCTACCTACGGGCATGTTTTTCGACCCGCTGAATCCGAATTTTGAGTTAGTTTTGGCCGGTCACCCCCCAATTTCGAGTAAATTGCAAAAAAAAGTGAAAAAAAATGATCATTTTTAGTGGCGCCCCTAAGTAGGCAACGCTTTTGCTAATAAAATTGTCGTTTTTTCACTTTTTTCAACTGTAATTTTTTACTATTTTATCGGTTTTATGCAATTTTTTGAGTGTTTGAGGGAAGATGGGCCGAGTTTATTGTAGATTCGAATTGAGCAGATCAAATGACATGAAAATCTCTTTCGATCCGAGCCTGCAAATTTTTTTTTATCAAGATAATCCCGATTTATTGCAATTTTTGCAATTTTTGTGGGTTTTTTTACAATTTTCTTGAATATAAAACGGCTTATTGTCTAAGTACATATGAAATTAGTATTAAACGGATCAGAATACATAAAAATTATGCGTTTCCTATATCCACAAATTTTTTTTGTAACGAAAACATCAAATTTTCGCTATTTTTTAGGATTTTTTGCAATTTACTCGAAATTGGGGGGTGACCGGCCAAAACTAACTCAAAATTCGGATTCAGCGGGTCGAAAAACATGCCCGTAGGTAGGTGGCGTCCGGTGTACAGAACAAAAATTTTTTTTTGTGTGCCGGTGTATTTAATATTCTGTCAGGAAGGTGTTAACAAAAAGGTGTAAAAAAGGACTCATAAATAATAACTTGGATATTAGAGCGCAAAATTCTTTAAATGGGGGCTTACGATTTTTAAGCCATTTTCATGTATATCTTACTGACACTTTTCAGTTTTATTAAGTAG
This sequence comes from Chymomyza amoena, assembly GCA_037043745.1. Classification (NCBI taxonomy): domain Eukaryota; kingdom Metazoa; phylum Arthropoda; class Insecta; order Diptera; family Drosophilidae; genus Chymomyza; species Chymomyza amoena. The sequence goes on from JBAMAX010003731.1 coordinate 99,601, forward strand.
CTCATTTGGGTCGCAGTACTTAACATGTTCACCCCTATACAGAGTTGAAATCCAAAAATCTTTGCTTCTACGACAGTCTGGCCAATGATTCACTATTATAAAAAAGTATGATAGGAAGAGCTCTTCTCCAACCTGCCAATTTCACTGGGAAACTAATGTACTCTTTGTTTGGGGCTATGAAAATTTGCTTAAAAAAAAAAAAAAAAAAAAAAAAAAATCTAAGCAGCAAAGTTTCTAGCTGAGTCAGAGACCAGATAAAAAGACATTTAAAGCAACGGCGCCAGTTGTTGAAATGGAAAGGGAAAAAATAAAAATAAAATCGCATCGACATGGAACAAAAATATTTTTAGATATAAACAAAACGTAGACAGCTATATAAATACGGCTGGCATAGAACACCTTCCGACGAGACTGCTCGACAGTTGGATGTAACACTCTGTAACTTAATTTATAAAGCATAAAACATTTATTTCGATTTTGGGGGTTTTTTTTTTAACAACAGGTTGAAGACTTTTTCTTATGCCCTAAAAAAATTACAATTGGTCTATTGAAAAACTTTGAACGATTGTTTTTTGGTTCATAAAAATTAATATAAACTTTAACTGAATAATATATAAATACGCCCGCATTTACCTTGAAACGCCCAAGCAAAAGAACAATAAATTTTATGCCTTACTTAAATTTATGTCATGGGCGTGTCTGTCAATATGATATTGACCAGACCAAGAGGGTTCCAACCAAAAAAAAAAAAACATTTTAATACACTACACTTTGAGGGTAAGCAGCATATTTAGTGCGAAAAAGCTTATAGTACAATTTTGCAAAGTTTTTATATACCAAAAAGTTTACATGACGAAGGAAATCTTTTTTATGGGCCAGCTTCCGAAATTATGTAAATATTTTTTCGAAAAATAATTTTTTTTTTTTACCGCCAGAGTCTTTAAAACATGAAAACTTGGTACTTAAAACTTATTTTCAACGATCTTTTCAAGGCTCATCAAGATTTAATTAAAAATTAGATATCTATCTAGATATTAGAAGTCTTCATCTGACTCAGAAGCCCAAATTTTAAAAGTAAATAAGGCCCATTTAATAAAAATTGTAAAAAAATGTATAAAAAAATAGAAATATAACGATGGTTAAAGCGCGTACGATGTTGAGATACCCTGAAATATTCGCTTTTTCCTCCATTATATAAAAAAGTTTTTCGTCGTTGAAATTTATATATAAGGACATATAAAGATCGGATCACGAAGCGATCGTTGGGAAGGGTAGGGGTTGGCGAGTTCAATTACAGAATTTGGCTATCTCAGTAAGAAACGATTTCAACTTGTTTTTCGACCGATCGGTTCCATATATTCATTCCCTTTTGATCAAATTTGGTAGAGTGTTTGGGAACTCTAAAAAAGGTCTTTAAAAGATTTATTTTTTCTTTTAAGGTAGTCCATAGTAGAAAATAATAAATTCTCTCTCGTGGCAAAATAAGAGATCTAATGCGAGTGTATGGTTGGTCTAGATCTTACCGGCAGACAGATGGACATATTTAAATCAATTTCTTATGACATTCTGACCATATTGGAGGTAACTTTGGGTTTATCTTATTCTTCTTCTCTATGTTACATTTCTTTTCACAAACGCATTATACTCCTTAACTTTGGTATTGCTCCAAAATGTTGACCCGGTCGCATCTTTTGACTTGCTACGATTTATTATAAAAAAACTTACATTTACTTATATCCTCTCTAATCTTTTAAACTTTTGCAATAAAAATAAAACATTTTTTAACTGAAATAATTTAATAAGCCATAATTAAATCCTACTTGGGTAACGAATTTTACATACTCTTTTGCTAAAATGAAAAATATGATACAAAACTCTTTAATATTTCGTTTATGAAAGCGTGTTTGTAGCTTCAGCTGCTTTTTAAGCTTATTTGCCATGACTTCGGAAAACGAAAAAAACAAAACGAACAATTTTATACGGATTTGTTTTTGCGTGCTCCCAAATCCGAGTTTTTTGCTGTCGGCATCTACTTATATTTCCCTTGCCTATTGTAAGCACAGCTTTAGACGTTTCGAGGGAAATTATTCACGACTATGTTATTTCTATTAAGGGGGGATCTTTTGATGTAAGACATGAAATTTTGTTACATATAGAAATCGTATTTGAGTAGTGAATTTTTGGGTTGATTCAGAAAATATTATTTTTATACCCTGTACCGTATGGTACAAAGGGTATATTAAGTTTGTGCATGACGAAAATGTATGTAACATATAGAAGGAGACGTCGGAGACACCCCAAAGTTACCTAAAATATGATCAGGGTGAATAGAGAAGTCGATATACCCATGTCCGTCCGTCCGTCCGTCCGGCCGTCTGTCCGTTTGAATGCTTTGATCTCAGAGAAGGTAAGAGCTAGAGTTACCAAACTTTCACATTAGATCCCATATTATTCCATAGGAGACAAGTTTATTTTATTTTTTTGATTTCGGGGATAAATTATATAGCTCCCATATGGGTGTTTGAGACGACCTCGACAAAAAAAAAAGTTTTAGATGAATAATTCGTTTGTTTATGAAGATATCGTAACCAAATTTAGAATTCGAAAGTTTTTAATAGTTCCCAATCACTGTACAAAATTTGAGCAAAATCGGTTGATTATATCATATAGCTCCCATAGAACCGATCGGCCAAAATAACTTTTTTGAAGAAAAATTCGCTATATTTCATTTTTTAATAAAGATATCGTAACCAGATTTGGCGTTTGGAAATTTTTAAGAGCACTTAAGCAATGTGCCAAATTTGAACAAAATCGGATGACTATAACATATAGCTCCCATAGGTCCGATCTTCCAAAAAATCGATTTTTTAACAAAATTTGTTGTGTTTCGTTTGTTTGTGAAGATGTTGTGACCAAATTTGATATTCGTGAGTATTTTATAGTTCTTAAGAACTGTACTAAATTTAATTCAAATCGTTTGACTATATCATATAGCTCCCATAGGACCAATCGGTCCAAAAAAAACGTTTTTTATACAAAATTCGATGTGTTTCGTTTGTTTGTTAAGATATTTGAACTAAATTCGATATTCAGATCTTTTTAATGTATTAAAGTACTGTGTCAAAAATGATCGAAATCGGTTGACTATATCATATAGCTTCCATAGGAACGATCGGTAAAAAAATGTTTGCTTAAAAATTCTTCTGTTTTTGGTTTTTTATGAAGGAACCGGATTGAGGTCCGCGCTCGACTTTATGTAAGCCATTTTTTCATTTTGGTAGCAACATATTTATCAGAACCAATAAAGTTTTGGTATCGGTGAAGACTGTACGTCTTTATCCTTGTAATCATGAAACTGGGGACACAACAAAAATATAAATAGACTTTGAAAGAAAAAAATTAACTGAAAAATACCTACATCTATAAAAGCTGTTTATTTAAGAGCATTTATATCTCAAGAACGGTTGACTATTTTTTGACGATGACTTTCTCTTCACTTCGAAAACCATAATTACCAAACAAACATGGGCAAATTCAGGGGGAAAGTGTGGAAATCGTAAAAATCTAAAATGGTCAAGCGAGCAGGAGGCAGGGCCCCCCTTTTTTTTATGAATAAAGCTGGTACAAACAATTTTTGTTTGGTTTCGTGGAAACAAGAGATTGTAGAAAGTCCGTGAATATATATTTCTCTCCATGTCCGGTTCGACAAAGTCAAGATGAAAATAAATTGTAAAATTTACTTGTAAATATAAGAAATATAACATAAAACATAAATTTTAAATATTTCCATCATTATTTGCAAAAGGATCCAATTCTTACAATATTTTAAATTTCAACCAACTTAAATAGCAAATTCCTCACTTGAAAATTCTTTTGCAAATATTGATTAAAATTAAAAATAAAATTTTTTAAATAAATTATTTCAACAAATATTTAAATTAATTAATTTTTTGTTTTTGTTTTTTACAGCTGTCAATATTATGTTAAGAGCCACCCATGGGTATTAGCGTATCAGGGTGTCATCACATTCTTCGTCTTAGCCAATTTCACATTAGCAACATTTATGGATCCGGGCATTATACCCAAAGGTATGTAACGTACTAAATGCTGATCAGCATCAATCCGCCCAGCGTAACTTGACTACATTTTAGCCTCACCCGACGAAGACTGCGAGGAGGAGTTACGTGCCCCGCTCTACAAAAATGCCGAAATCAACGGCATTACTGTCAAGATGAAATGGTGTGTCACATGTAAATTTTATCGACCCCCGCGCTGTTCACATTGCTCCGTTTGCAATCATTGTATAGAAGTAAGTTTTTTTTTATGTTTTTCGATATACCAGTGATGACTTTTATAATTCTGGAATTAAGGACAGAAAGAAGTATTTTAGGCGCTCCGAATGAGGTAGCTAGAATTCTGAATTCGGATTTGATTGCATTAACCGCTTCTACGCTTTGTAGAGTTCTTTTGAAGAACTCGCGCGGAATCATATTAAAGATATGTTGTATTGAGTAAAAATTCGTATTACTAATGTCAATCTGCCTGAATCTGACAAATCTTTTGGCGATTTTCAAATGTCTTTTTGTATTATAATAATAATCCCAAATCCTTAAGTTCGATTTGCGATAGAGCTTTATTGTAGGTAACAACGTATATTATATCATCTTGGTTTATTCTAAACTTCAAAAATCGTAATTTTTGTCAACTGATTCGGATTAAACGAACTCAGAATTGGCCCAATGGGGTCTTGGTTTTTACTTAACTTAAAAATTCCTTATTTTTTGATATATGACAAAATTAGGCATTTTTATCTTAAAACATATTTAGGATTTTAATATAAAAAACAATTTTTTTTACTTAACGTTGAAGATTTTCAATTTAATCTGATCGCCTGTTCTGGATATATGGAAGTCAAAACACGTATATTAATAGTAATATTTATAAATTAATTAACATTAACATTATTTTTATTTATTGCAGACATTCGATCATCATTGCCCATGGGTGAATAATTGCATAGGACGACGCAATTATCGATTCTTCTTTTTCTTTCTTGTATCGTTATCGATACATATGCTAAGCATATTCTCTTTATGCTTATTTTATGTATTAAAAATAATGCCTAATATCAAACAGACGGCTCCCATCGTAGCGTATCCTTTTCAAACAAAATTAAAATATTTTATACCAAATGCGAAATAATATGAAATTCTACGAGGTGTGCAACAAAAGTAATCGGATTTGCGTTTATAACTAAACTAAGAAGTATTCAAAAAACTTACCGGCTGCCAAAGGTTGGAAATGTTTTCATCTTAAGCAAAGTCTTTCTAATGACTGAAATTATTGTCAAGTTATTCTTGTTTTGGAACAAGTCAATTTCGCCAGTTTTCTGGATTTTATTGTTCAAGAAAGGTTGGAAATGTGGTCTGTTGATAAATAGTGGGTTAACGTCTAAAAGATTGGAAACGAGCTTTAAACTATTATCAAGTGATTGATATTTCGGAACAAGCCAATTTTGCCAGTTCTTTGGACTTTAACGTTCAAGAAAAGTTGGAAATTTGGTCTGTTGACAAATAGACCAAAGCAAAGTCTTTATAATGACTGGAAAATCACTCTAAACTCGTCGTATTGTCACGAGATTACTCTTAAGATTATATCGCTCAGTACAAAATGGAAATATGCCATGATGGCGATTCCTATTTAAAGCCGCATTCTTTATAATGAAGACATCTTTTAAAGCTGCTTATGGAAAAGTGATTATGATTTCGGAACAAGTTAGTTTTCTCAGTTCCTTGGATCGTGGGTTAACGCTCTAGTGAAGCCATTTGTTTAAGCTACGGCTGGAAAAGCTCGCCGAAATTCGCAGCACTGTTTATTAATTATGATTTCGGAACAAGTCAATTTTCGCAGTTCTTGGAATCTTACCGCTCACGAAATGATTGAAATATGGAGACTAGATTCATGAGCTAACGCTAGACAATGTAGACTCTCTACAATATTTGGCTATTCCCATTGTTTGTTTGGCTACAAGAAGCTTGAAACTAAAGTTTGGCACGACAATCGGACTTACAGAATGATGCTCAATGGGGATAACTTTGAAGAGCCAAACAACCAGATGACAAAAATCCATGTCGCTTAGTTATAAACGTTGCTTGAATACTTTTGGAACACACATTGTGTAAAAAAAAGTATTTCATAACACTGTATTAGGAATAAAACTATCAAATCGCTTTATAAAATTAAATTATTTAATACGAGTACACCATTCATGAGTCAACAATTTTTTACCAAATGTTCCAGACTATATTCTGATTCTTCTTCGTGCAATCCTCTTCTTCCAGTGAAGCATAGGGATTCTGATTAGCGCTACTCACACATATAGGAAAACTTTAATATAGATTGATTTATAAAGATCTTAAAGATTTGGATTTTGACCAAATCGAACGAAAAAGGGACAAGTTATAAACATTACAATTTCGGATAACAATTTTGAAGAAAAAACAAATAAAAGCCGGTTACGTTGAAGAACATGTCCCAAAAAACATAACATCATAAAGCTAAAGCAATTTAAGGCAACAAAATGGGGGAATACGACTGCGGATAGTCAGACAAACTAATGTTTAAAACTCTTATCTTAAATTTTATGCAGGAGACAGGAAATTTTTTAAATCTCATTTTGTATGGATTGGCCGACCTTGATGTTGTGGTTAATGTCTATATCAAAGAAAATTAATTTTTTGTCAAAGGAAAAACATTGCTAATATCCAGCATCTGTCAAGGGGTTCTTAAGCTTAAAGTATATGTAATATAAAGATAAAGATGTCGAAGAGAATTCAAACTTGCTTAAAGTATGATAAGGGCGTCGTGAGAGGTCGAATTAAAAAGTTCCCTTAATTTCTTTTCAGAAAATTCACAATTATTCATCAAAATGAATGTTGTCCCCTTCAAAGTATTCCCCATTGACTGCTACGCAGTTATGGCCGCGGTTGATCAAATTCTCGAAACATTTTTTAAAATCGGTTTACGGTATGACCATCAAAGCCATCTTCGAATTTTCCATAACCTCATCTCAGCTCAGAGCGGGTTTTTGAGTCGGCCGAATAAGTTAAACTCGCAGGGAGCAAGGTGAATCTGGATGTAGTTGGATGGTATTCATTCCGTTTCTGCCCAAATGGTCTTGGAAATCATGTCTTTTGCGGTCTTTTTTTTTTTTTTTTTTTTTTTGCATTAAATGCAGATCTTTCTGCACCAGCTTTGCAGCGACACATCGGAAGCCCAAATCTTCAACCAAAATGTCTTGAATGGATCCAAACGCCGATCGGTCCTATGAGAGCTATATGATATATATATATTTTTTTTTTCCATTTAGTATTCCTCTAGGCAGCTTAGGGCTTCAACAAGAACCTTCCACCGGATTCTGTTTGGCGCAGTTTGCTTTGCTGTGTCCCAGCTAATGTTGCATTGGGACAACTCGTTGAGTGTTGTACGACGCCAGATTGCCTTTGGCCTTCCCACTCGTCTGCTTCCTTGTGGGTTCCATTCTAAGGCCATCCTGACGATACTGCTGCGGTCCTTTCTCAGTCCAATCCAACGCCACTTGCGTGTCCTTATCTGGTTACAGATAGGAACTTCACTAGTGTAGTGCCATAGTTCCGCGTTTTGATATTCTGTTGGACCAAAATATCCCGCATATAATCCTTAGGCACTTGTTGACGAATGACTGCAGTTTCGACATCATTCTCTGCGGGGCCATCCACGTTTCGCTGCCGTACAACAAGATGGACTTGACGCTCGCATTGAAGATCCTCAACTTTGTTGTTCTGCTTATTTGCTGGTTTCTCCATATGCGGGATAAGCGTCCAAACGCTGATCGCGCTTTGCTTAGAAATGGGGTGCCAAGGTATGAGAAACTATCGACAAAGTCGTCAACTACTATGTTGAATAGCAGTGGTGATAAGGGGCATCCTTGCTTGATTGCAAGCTCTCCAATTACCAACTCGTGGTCAATGTCTATCGACGCTCCTCTCTTGTTTCGAACATCCGTCGATGATCGCCTCCATGTCTTGCTTATACAGATGTGATCTATTTGGTTTCGTGTATGCCAATTCGGAGATGTCCATGTGTATTGGCTCTCCTTATGGGGAAATACAGTCCCACCTATGACCAGCTGAAAGGTTTGACATAGGTCCACCAGTCTGTCTCCGTTGTTGTTGCGTGTGCCAGTACCATGTTGACCCATGACTGAAATCAGTCCGTTGTTGTTCGGGCCAACTTTCGCATTGAAATCACCCATGAGTATGGTGATATCTCCTCTCTTGATCCCATTCAGAGTGGATGTGAGGGCGGCGTAGAATTCGTCTTTGACTTCGTCTCGGGCGTCTTCTGTTGGGGTGTAGCATTGCACTATCAAGATGTTTAAACCCAAAAGCAGGGTGAAAATCTGTGCGTCCTCCGCTCGAAATATAATCAATCCAACTACTTTTCGGAAACAATTTGTATGTTATTTAGTCTGTTGCCCAAAAATCAGACGAAAGTAAGCATAAGTGCCGAACATTGTGCATAAGTGCCGATATTCCGAGCAACATTTTTGGCTTAAAATCAAAACTTTAAATTATATTTTTTTAAACATTTTACATTGGTAAACCTTAAAGTTGTTGACCCAGTGTGATTATTTTGTGTAGTCCCTTGCAGCAAATCTTTATTTTGGTAAACCTTAACTATAGCTTAACTCTTTATGAACGTGTATATAGTATGATCTTAATGGGCCTCGTCACCGTCCTAGCTATACCAATATTTGGTCTTACTGGTTTTCATATGGTACTAGTCTCACGTGGTCGCACCACAAATGAACAGGTAACTGGCAAGTTCAAAGGTGGCTACAATCCATTTTCACGCGGTTGTTGGCACAATTGCTGCTATACGCAGTTTGGACCTCAATATCCGAGGTGAGTACAAATTAAATTAAATTTTTAATTATAATAATTGTAATAAATTTTTATTGTTTTACGCTGCTGCAGCTTATTAAAACCGAAGAAATTTGCATCGCGGCGTTCACAAACACAAAATCAAGGCATCAGCACCATTTGCAACGATCGGACCAATCCACAGACCAATGCTGGCGGCAATGGCAATGCGTCAGCCGGTGCCATGCACGGCACATCCGTACAATATTCACCGCGCTCCTATTACGATACGAGTCGGGAGAAGCGTGGAATACAGGTAAAGACTTATATGGCCGAGGGCAATGGTTATAATCAGCGGTCGGGCAGCACAACGCTTTATAGTAAGGTGGGTAACATTTTGCAAAACAAAAACACAATGCAAGAGATAAAATGAGAATAATAATAATAAATGAATGCATTGATAAAACAAATCAGAAAACAGAAAACAAAAAAATACAAATAATGTATAAAAAAAAATAAAAATTAAATGATTTGTGCGAAAAGGACAGAAATTATAAATGAAATAATGCACACATTTGTTCTTTTTGTGCTTAATTTTTGTTGCTTGTATTGTTGCCTTTTATTGTTGTTGTTGTTTTTGTTATTGTTTATATAACTAGCTATACTTGTTGCTATTGTTGTTGTTGTTGTTGCTCTTGTATTTGGATTTAGTTCTGTGTACCATGTAACAATTGTTTTTTTTTGTTTATATAAATATAGTCTAAAAACATTATTTTTTAAGTAAATACTTTTCAATTGTTTATATATTTTATTTTTTGCGATTTCTTTGTATATTCTTATTTGTTTAAGCTTTGTTGAATATGCTTCGTTAAGTGCTGCTTTTATTTTTTTTATTCTAATTTGTTTTAATATATTTAACTCTTAACATAACTAAATGCAGCTTATTTACTAACATTTATATATATAGCTATATATGTATATATAGCAGTAATATGTGTATGTAGGTATTTATTATATATAGTATATAAGCTTTTTATGCTTCGCAGCTTTTGAAGTTTTTTGTTTTTGTTTGCTTTGTTTTCATCAAGTCAAAATTTCGCATTACAGACAGGGTGATTTTTTTGGTCTTAGCAAATTTTCGTATAAATATGTATGTAATGGGCAGAGCAGACCTGACAACGTCTCAAGAGAATTTTTATTTGGAAAGTAGAAATTTTCGTAAAAGCTAGATATCACTCAAATTAGGAACACGTCCGTTTTGGGCACAAAATTAAAAAATTTCACAAACAGGCTGCGCAGCAAGCAAGGTTTTTCAAGACCTCTCTAGGGTTTTCAGAACGTGCTCGATCACATTTAGGCTTCTTGTTGGGCTACCCTATCACTTTGTATAGTCTTGTCAGTATAATTGGTGATTAAGACCTTTTTTTTTTTTAATGATTTGGCAAATGCAAATTTCAAAGGAATGATGGGATCTTTATTTACGACTTCGAGAGGATATTTTATGGCATTTATTTTTTAAAAATAATCTCGTTCAAATGTTGGCCGCAACTGCGTTTTAAATGGTCCATCCTGAAGGTCCAATTTTCCATGACTCGTTCAAGCATTTCCACTGGTTTTTGGCCAATAACACGAGTAATGTTGGCTTCCAAGGCCTTAATCGTTGCTGGTTTGTCCACGTAAACTTTTGACTTTACGTAACCCCAATGAAAAAAGTCGAGCGGTGTGATATCGCACGATCTTGATGGCCAAGGTACGGGTCCTGTACGTGAAATTAATCGCTTACCAAATTGACCTCGCAATAGAGCCATTGTTTCAATGCTGCCTGTTGGAACCAAATGTCGTCGAGATCACGGGCAACAATTTCAGGCAGCAAAAAGTCCGTTAACATGGTCCGATAGCGTGTGCCATTGATGGTAACGTTCGCACCTTGCTCATTTTTAAAAAAATACGGACCAATGATTCCACCAGCCTACAGACCGCACCAAACCGTTGTTTTTTTTTTGGATGTAATGGCAGCTGGTGAACCTCTTCGGGTTGATCTTCTCCACAAATACGGCAATTTTGCTTATTCACGAAGCCGTGGAGCCAAAAGTGGGCCTCATCACTGAACAAAATGTTGGTCGAAAACAACGGATCTTCATCGATCTTACCAAGAGCCCATTCACTAAAACGGCGACGTGCAGGAAGGTCATTCGGCTTCAATTCTTGCCTAAGTTGAATTTTGTATGCTTTCAAGCCGAGATCCAAATGTAAAATGCGCCAGGTGGTTGAATACGACAGGCCAAGTTGTTGCGATCGGCGCCGAATCGTTTCCTCGTGGTCATCGTGAACACTATCCGCTACCGCCGCTATATTCTCTTCACTACGTGCTGGATGTGGTCGATTTGGTCGTGTATCATCAAACAATGATTACTGGGTTTCAAATTTGGTGATGGTGTTACGAATTGTGGGTTCGGTGGGTCGATTATGTTGACCATAAGTCGATGTCAGCGCACGAAAAACATTCTTTGCAGAACGCTGATTTTCGTAGTACAATTGTACAATTTGTAAACGTTGTTCGGGTGTAAGTCTTTGCATGATGATTTGCCAATGAATACTGAACAACTTTGTCTTTGACAGCTGTCATGGATAACGCGTGATCTACACGAAAATCCCTATTGAAAAAAAAGGTCTTAATGAATCACCCTTTATGTAATGGGCAGAGCAGACCTGACAGAGTCTCGAGAGAATTTTTATTTAGAAAGTAGAAATTTGCGTAAAAAATAGATATCACTATCATCAGATAGGAACACGTTTTGGGCACAAAATTAAAAAATTTCACAAACAGGCTGCCCAGCAAGCATTGGGTTTTTCTAGACCTCTCTAGGGTTTTCAGAACTTGCTCGATCACATTTAGGCGTCTTGTTGGGCCACCCTCTCAGTTTGTATAGTCCTGTCAGTATACTTTAATAGTTAGCAAATAAAATCGATATGTATCGATACCTTGCATGTTTTTTTTTGGATTCGGCCGAATGTTATTTCGAAAAAATCGAAAAAAGTATAAAAATCGCTAAAAAACTTTAATTAATTTTGGAGCCCCACAAGAACAAGCTGCCTGTAAAACTTAGCTTAAGTCATCATAATCTTTTGAAGACTTATGTGTACTTAAATATAAAAACTCTACTTTTTGGGTCTGGTAAACTGCCAAAGTTTTGTACTATTTGTTTCTAAGCTTTTCTATATAAAATCGCGATTAAAAAGCACTTTATAAATATTATAAATGATTTTAAACTTTGATTTTACTTTTTTTTTTAATTGCGGTATTCACTTTATCTTGCATAAGTGTCTAAGGGCAAATATGCCCTAACAATAAGGCATAAAGGCAAAAATAGCCACTTGAAACTCTTTTTTTTTCATTAGCGATTTCAGCTGCAAATTTTTATTAAATTGCGTTCGAATCTTGGAAGTTATAGCCAAATACATATCTCCAAATTTGAAACAATTTCGATTAATAAAAAGTTATTTCGAAAACTGTTTGGATGTTTTCAGGCATCAAGATCTATCCAATCTTATCTTGTTAAGAAACATTTTAAGAAAAGTCCACATAGTTGTAGAGAAGAAAACATCGGAGACTCTCCAAAGTTACCGACACAATGATCAGGATGACTATAGAAGTCGCTACACCGTTGTCCGTCTGACTGTCTATCGTTCGTATGAACGACTGGATCTCAGAGATGATAATAGAGCAACCAAACTTTAGAATTAGATAATTTATTTATGTCAGAGGAAACATGCTCATTGTATTTCTTTGATATCAGTGCTCTCTCTTCCAAGTTGATGGTGTAGGGTTAGCTAATTTGTAATATTTTTATACCCTGTACCGTATGGTCCAAGGGTATATTAAGTTTGTGCAAGCCGAAAATGTATGTAACATATAGAAGGAGACGTCGGAGACACCCCAAAGTTACCTAATATATGATCAGGGTGAATAGAGAAGTCGATATACCCATGTCCGTCTGTCCGTCTGTCCGTCTGTCCGTCCGTGTGAACGCCTAGATCTCAGAGATGGTAAGAGCTAGAGTTACCAAACTTTCACATTAGATCCCATATTATTCCATAGGAGGCAAGTTTATTTTATTTTTTTGATATCGGGGATAAATTATATAGCTCCCATGGGGGTGTTTGAGACGACCTCGACAAAAAAAAAGCGTTTAAGATGAATAATTTATTTGTTTATGAAGATATCGTAACGAAATTTGGTATTCGAAAGTTTTTTATAGTTCCCAATCACTGTACCAAATTTGATCGAAATCGGTTGACTATATCATATAGCTCCCATAGGACCGATCGGCCAAAATAACTTTTTTAAAGAAAAATTCGCTATATTTCGTTGTTTAATAAAGATATCCTAACCAGATTTGGCGTTTGGAAATTTTTTAGACCATTTAAGCAATGTGCTAAATTTGAACAAAATCGGTTGACTATATCATATAGCTCCCATAGGTCCGATCTTCCAAAAAATCGATTTTTTAACAAAATTTGCTGTGTTTCGTTTGTTTGTTAAGATATTGGGACCAAATTTGACATTCGTGAGTGTTTTATAGTTCCAAAGCACTGTACCAAATTTAATCCAAATCGTTTGACTAGATCATATAGCTCCCATAGGACCAATCGGTCCAAAAACACGTTTTTTATACAAAATTCGATGTGTTTTGATTGTTTGTAAAGATATTTGAAATAAATTTGGCATTCATATCTGTTTTAAGGTATTTAAGCACTGTGTCAAATTTTATTGAAATCGGCTGACTATATCATATAGCTCCCATAGGAACGATCGGTCAAAAAAAAATGTTTGCTTAAAAATTCTTCTGTATTTGGTTTTTTGTGAAGAAATCGGACTTTATTACAAGCTAGTGGTACAGGGTATCCTAAAGTCGTCCGCGCCCGACTTTACGTCCGCCATTTTTATATTTATTTTCTATATCTTTGGTGCCCATTTACCTAACAAATGTTGACTTGTTTTTATATTCTTATAAGTTTGAGATTGAGACACCGAAGCTATAGGTAGCATCTATGATGATTGAAAGAAATTTATTGCAACATATATTATCTTCACAAGTTCCATGTGGACATATAGAATAGCTAGAAAAAATTTAAAGTGAATTTTAACGTAAAGTTTGCTCTCAGGACATAACTTATTTTTAGGGTATTACTAGTCTTAACTTGAAGCCATCCAGCACATATGCAATCAATGCTCCACCAAAGAATTGTTCTAAATTGTTTCTACAATATAATTAGATAAGCTGTCAATATTAATTTGAAAGATTTTCTACTACACTTTGTTCCCTATCAGATTCAAATCTAGAATATAGGCAAATTTGCAGAAAATTTTTTCGCAAAAAATATGGACTCCGATAAATAAAGACTGTTCTTGAAATCTTTCATAAGGTTGGCGATCTGCCAAGCTTGCTTGACGGATACTACTAAGCTACCTTTTCCGATATTTGTGATATTGCTTGTCATATAAATATTTTATATCTTGTGAACTGAGCGTTATTTATACACTGTACCGTATGGTACAAAGGGTATATTAAGTTTGTGCAAGCCGAAAATGTATGTAACATATAGAAGGAGTCACCGGATGCACCCCAAAGTTACCTAAAATATAATCAGGGTGACTAGAGATGTCGATATAACCATGTCCACCTGTCCACCCGTCCGTCTTTCCGTTTAAACGCCTAGATCTCAGATATGGTAAGAGCTAGAGTAACCAAACTTTCACATTAGATTCCATATTACTCCATAGGAGACAAGTTTATTTTATATTTTGATATCGGGGTTAAATTATATAGCTCCCATAGGGGTGTTTCAGACAACCTCGAAAAAAAAACAAAAATTTTTAATCAATAATTCCTTTGTTTATAAAGATATATTTTTTATAGTTTTCAAGCACTGTACCAAATTTGTACCAAATCGGTTGAGTATATCATATAGCGATCGGAACGATCGGCCAAAATAACTTTTTTTATACAAAATTTGCTATAGTTCGTTTTTTTATAAAGGAATCGTAACCAGATTTGTACAGTTATTTGAACCAAATTCGCCATTCAGATCTTGTTCAAGGTACCAAAGCACTGTGTCAAATTTTATAAAAATCGGTTGACTATATCATATAGTTCCCATAGGAACGATCGGTCAAAAAAGAATTGTTGCTTAAAAATTCATCTGTTTTTGGTTTTTATGAAGGAACCGGACTTTATTGCAAGCTAGTGGTACGGGGTATCCCAAAGTCGTCCGCGTCCGACTTTACGTACGCCATTTTTTTACTTTACCGTGTGGCAAAAATTTAGTTTTGGAGTATATAGGTACATATATGAACAAAATTTGGTAACATTAAGATAAAGTGTTACCGACCTAAAGTTTGGGATGATATTTATATGAAAAACAATAGTCCAAGTAGGTTTTTGAATCCTAATCGTTTTTTAGGCAATTTTTTTCGGTTTCGTTAAAGATTTTTGAATTGTAATCGTTTTTGTTTAGGCAATTTTTTTTTCGACATCGTTAGAGATTTTTCTAAATTGAAAATAAAAAATGTATAAACTAAATTTTTCTATAAAATTAACGCAGTTAAAATAATTTCGATTTAATTTTCTCTGCAAGTTTTTTCGCGCGGAATTTTAAAATCGAAAAAAAAGTCAATATAAGGGCCAGTCTACTGTATATAGAACATCTTAATTTTTGAGATAGGATTCCGCAGGCAAACTTGAGACATCCATCTGAACATTCGCAAACTGTACTTTTATTTATTAGTAAAAATTTACACTCACCTACATAGCTACACTTAAAATAAATTTCGTGTAATTTATAAATAATAATTATTTTTTTAAACGCTGAAAATATTTTGCCTAGCTCAAATTTGATTTCTTGGTTAAACTTATATATATATTTTTTTTGAAATGGGCTGATTTTTAATGCATGTGGTTTTGATTAAGGCTTAGTTTTCTTTTTCAACTTTTAATTTATTTTTCAGTTAATTTTTTTGATTTGCATGTATAGAAAAAATTAGCGTTCTGTTTGTAGCACAAGCTCGTACATAGTTTATATTGTACATGTTTTTGGTATACTATTTTGCAATCTAAATATATAGAATGAATTGGTCAAAACAAAACTCTACACTTACTGCAAGCACCGAAAAAGGTAAAAAAAATTTCAATACAAAATATTTACTTCTAATTTACTTAATTAATGATTGAAATATTGAAACTGATTGATTGATACTATTGATTGACTTGAATTTATCTTTAAAATACATATTACTTTATATAATTTATTTTTGTCTACCTTCACACGCTTTATATGCAATTTATATTATTTTTTCAATTCAATTCTATTCAAGTACTTTGTTATGCTCGCTCTCCACTTTGGAGTAGTTTGCCCCCACCTAATCTGATTATGTTCTTGAACTTTTGGTATAAGATGATTTTACGAAAAAAATGTAATATAATATTTGCGAAATTGAAGCAGACTTTCGAAGCAATCTATGAACATTTTTAATGATTTAAAACTTTGAGCTACTGTCAAGGAACTATTTGAAAAAGTCGGTTTATTTTACCATTTGCATACTTTTAAACCAAAATTTGCCCAAGCTCCTGAAAATAGGACATAAATTTTCAATGTAAAGTACAAATTAAAAATTTAAAAAACCTTCGAGAATAATAAAAAGGGATTTGAAAACACTTATTTCACAAAAACTTTCCTTATAACATACAGAACTTGTATTTTGTTAAAAAATTTTCATTTTATAAGCTCATCTTTCAAAATTTCGAATTTTCGCGATAATTAATATTAAAAAACCTTTTATCTGCATGCTAGCCGTGTCTCTTCGAAATCCAAAAAAAAAATGTAACTTGGGAATGTGACTTAAAATGGGCGTGTATGATCGATTATAAATAAGTTATCCTATATATAGGACATTGGGAACATCTGATTGGACTATATTGGTTTGTTCATTTTGTCGTGCATAAGTGTCTAAAGGCAAACATGCACGAGTTATCAGGCATAAAGGCAAAAATGCCCGACTAAGAATGCGGGCTACAAAAATCAGCTGTTTACAAGCGCCATGTTGATTGGATTTTTGTTAAAAAAAGTTTTTGTGAGAAAAACGCTACAAGATAAATTCTTCCATATTTCATCGTCATCTTATGGCCATTACAACCCGCTCTTAAGTTACGGCCGAACTCAGCAGCTCTTGCCAGGTGCCTCTGCTTTGCGCGCGCCTTCTCCAATTAGAAATACCAAGGGAGGATAGGTTCTGCTCCACTTGATCTCTCCATCGGAGTCGTAGTCGTCCCCTCCGTCTTCCTTCGTCGGCTTTCGCTTCGAAGTTCTTCCATATTTTCCAGTAGAATATTTGTAATCTGAGCTTTAACTACTTCAACTTCAACTGTACTTTTTGGCAATAGCTAGAAGCGCTAAATAAGACCAAAACCTATATTAACCCTTTGCACTCGAGCCTAAAAAGCCAAAGTAGCAACCAGCAACTCGAGAGCTTTTTTTGTAAAAAGTGAATGCATTAATGTTTAAGAAAAATGCGGTCGCTGTAGTTAAACAAATCAATTTATTTTTAAATATATTGTAATAAAGCATATTGTAGCTTATATTCAAGACTAAAAGAAAGAAATAATTATCTAACATAAACATTATCTAAGAATCAAGAGTGCTGAGTGAGATAAATAAGCGTGGCGCAAATGCGGCGACATTCGAGTTATGCTTAACATATGTAATGGCGCAAATGCGGCGACATTCGAGTGCAAAGGGTTAAAATAAATATGGTCACTCTAGCTAGTTTTTAGCGCTTTTTACAACACTTTTATTTCGGCAAAAACACATTTACCTTAATACATTTTTGCCCCACAAAGTGAACAGACCATAAGTAAGAACCCGACTAAATATTACTCCTTAATAATATTATTGGAATACTTTTGAACAAGTATATAAGAAAATCCAAAAAAAGGATGATTAAATTTTGGATGTATAAAACTTGATGCTTTAAAAAGTTAGAGAAAAGTATAAATAAACTTTATGTAAAAGAAAGCAGTGTCTGAACTTAAGATCTATGATATAAAATATACGCCGGGTTAAATTTGCCTATTCCAAAGCTTTTCATACACATATACAAACCATCATCTATAAGATAGGTGTTTTTTTTTTATATTTTTGGTTAAAATGTTTGTTGGGAATCTTCTAGTTTAAAATCCCTTACATAGGGCTGACTTATGCAGCATTTTTCATATGTCTTGAAGGTCAGGCCGACTATATTTACTATATTTCTCTGGTGTTCCTGAAACGGAAACTAAAATCCTAAAAAAAAATCCCAGCACATCAGGATTTAAACATAAAATGAGTTAATTTTAAGATTTCTTTGGGCTGGGATTTTTTTTTTTGACCTCAGTGATATTTTTGGCATCACTGACAATCGTCAGACAGCAGAATTCGAAAAAAATTTACTGTATTTATTTTTATAGTTTTATACAATCTGAAATGCGTCTTTGAACGTAGCTAGCCAAATCGTAAAAACTTTGTATATTATTGGTATACTAGGGGGCTTCGCACCCTGCTCGCTTCGCGACTCAGGAGGGGCCCACTTGAAATTAAATTTAAATTCAAAGAAAAAAGACTTTTGTATAATAGAGGGATAAAAAGTAAAAATCTGGGTCGTAGCAATTTGAAGGCGGTATTACCAAAAATTGAATTGAATGAAAAGAATTTTAATTTTTTATTTCATATCAGTCTAAAAATGGACTTAGTAGATTTTCAAAAAACGGACTTGAATGTTGTTGGATTTTAGTGGACTGATTGAAAAAAGTGTTTCAAGTTTCTATACACCTTATATATATCCACCATTGTTTTCATCCGACTTTACTTGGAGTAATCAAAATAAGATCTTTCTAGAATTTTTAATATAAAAATTTATGATTAAAGTTTCTTTCAATATCTTGCTACTAAAGGCGTTCAATATACTCAAAAACATTGAATAAAAATAAAGAACTAAAGGTTAGACTATCTGCGTAGAAAAATATGTCTCAACCAATTTATTTCGTCCTGCTGTCTATTAAAAAACACGCTTAGGGAAATATCAGCTGCTTAGCACTAGAAAACTATATTATACTATATATTTATTAAATTTTTTAATAGAATTTTTTGCCGAAAGATAGATTTGGTCAGAGTGTAGACTAACCCAACTACTCTATAACCCTAGGCAGACCCTATGAAGTATTTTTTCCCTAAACAAGCTAGTACCGAACTTCTACTTTAAGATGGGTTCATTCCTTTTAGACCATCTCGAAGTTTTATACTATGTAGTCTTAATCTTGGGTAGCTATTGGGCCACGTCGGTCTGTGCGAATGAAAAACTAGAAGTTTTTTTTTATCTGATGTGGAAAATTGTAAGAGCAACATCTTTAAGCAGAAAAATGGCGGACGTAAAGTCGGGCGCGGACGACTTTAGGATACCCTGTACCACTAGCTTGTAATAAAGTCAGATTTCTTCACAAAAAACCAAAAACAGAAGAATTTTTAAGCAAAAATTTTTTTTTGACCGATCGTTCCTATGGGAGCTATATGATATAGTCAACCGATTTCAATAAAATTTGACACGGTGCTTAAATACCTTAAAAAAGATATGAACGCCAAAGTTATTTCAAATATCTTTACAAACAAACAAAACACATCGAATTTTGTATAAAAAACGTGTTTTTGGACCGATTGGTCCTATGGGAGCTATATGATCTAGTCAAACGATTTGGATTAAATTTGGTACAGTGCTTAGGAACTATAAAATACTCACGAATGTCAAATTTGGTCCCAATATCTTAACAAACAAACGAAACACAACAAATTTTGTTAAAAAATCGATGTTTTGGAAGATCGGACCTATGGGAGCTATATGATATAGTCCACCGATTTTGTTCAAATTTGGCACATTGCTTAAGTGGTCTAAAAAATTTCCAAACGCCAAATCTGGTTAGGATATCTTTATTAAAAAACGAAATATAGCCAATTTTTCTTTAAAAAAGTTATTTTGGCCGATCGGTCCTATGGGAGCTATATGATATAGTCAACCGATTTTGATCAAATTTGGTACAGTGATTGGGAACTATAAAAAACTTTCGATTGCCAAATTTCGTTACGATATCTTCATAAACAAACGAATTATTCATCTAAAACGCTTTTTTTTTTCGAGGTCGTCTCAAACACCCCCATGGGAGCTATATAATTTATCCCCGATATCAAAAAAATAAAATAAACTTGCCTCCTATGGAATAATATGGGATCTAATGTGAAAGTTTGGTAACTCTAGCTCTTACCATCTCTGAGATCTAGGCGTTCACACGGACGGACGGACGGACAGACGGACGGACGGACAGACGGACAGACGGACAGACGGACATGGGTATATCGACTTCTCTATTCACCCTGATCATATTTTAGGTAACTTTGGGGTGTCTCCGACGTCTCCTTCTATATGTTACATACATTTTCGGCTTGCACAAACTTAATATACCCTTGGACCATACGGTACAGGGTATAAAAACTAGATTTCTTCTTCTTCTTCTTATGTGGCCATACCAACCCGATTACCGGGTTACGGCCTGCCTTAAAACGTCTCTCCAGGCGCCTCTGCATTGCGCGCGCCTTCTCCAGTTGGTCACACCAAGCGAAGACAGGGCCCCTTCCACTTGGTCTTTCCAACGCAGACACGGTCGTCCTCTCCGCCGACGGCCGCTGACTACCGCATCGAACACACGTTTAACTGGAGCATCCTCGTCCATCCTAACGACATGTCCGAGCCAGCGAAGCCGCTGTATGTTGATACGCTGAGCAACGTCCATGTCGTTGAAGAGCTCATACAGCTCCTGGTTGGTGCGGATGCGGTAGTCATCGCCAACTCGAATAGGACCAAAGATTTTGCGCAGTACTGAAAAACTAGATTTAGTTAGATAAAATGCGTCATTTGGTTTTTGCCTTGAACACAATCTGGTATAAGAAATATCTTGAATCTTGAATCTCAGTCCCGCCTCGACGACCCCCAATAATAAACAGCTGAACTTTGTTGATTTTTGTTGATATGTGAATAAGTTCCCTTGTAGTATACCTATTAGAACCGATTTTCTATAAATACAAGTAAAAATTCAGTATATAAAGGGTGTTTTTTTAAGAGTATCCAAACTTGGACTTTCAATAAAACAAGTTGAAATTAATACAATTAAGGAAATGTGCAGTGTTGTTGAAGGGAAATGCGATGACATTGTTGTTTTATGAAAGATAGATCTAGGATGCCATTTCAAGAACTTTTTTATTCAACTATTTCATTAATGACTTTAGATTACTTTTCAAGGAAAATAATTCAGGGACATTAGAATGCACGATCTTTGATCTTGCTAGCAGCGTAGTGATGTATTTTTTTTTTCCCCACTTGGGCTTTGACTTACTTGTGCGGGACTTTCCAACTTGTTGGAAAAAAATTTTGATATATTTTTCATGAGTCTGTTTTTGCCACAGATGTCTAGGTACAGGGTCTTATTGTTATCACAATTGTTCTTGTTTTTTGTGAGTCCACAATTTTGGTCTGTGGCATTTAAATCATTTGCTCATATTTTGTTTTAATTTTTTTTAATTATTGTTTTTATTTTATTTAATTTTATTTTGTTTTTGTTTGTAATAATAATAATAAAATGTTTTTAAACGTACCCTAAGTGTAATTTTTGCCTTATACGCTGGCAAACTAAATAAAAAACAACAAAAAATTGCTTTATACTATGTTGCATAATTAGTTGTCACCCGGACGGGAATGTTCCGATACTGATCTGGAGCCACCACCCGCATCTCAGAGTCAAGACTGTGAGCCAACGCCACCGCTGCAGCGTCACAATTCGGCCAACTTTTATTTGCCGCAAGTGGAGAATGCGGTTGCTGGACTGAATAATGGCAACATAGCCAGTGGTGCGGGTGGTGCGCCAAATGCCACACAAGCTGGCAGCGGTGGAGGAGGTGGCGGCGATTCGCCGCGTCATCTGCGCATGTATCATCCCAGACATAGCCCACATGCGCGGCCACGGTAAGTGTATTCAAATTTAAACCTTTGTTGGAACATAATTTATTCATGAAATCTTATTTGCAGTGGCTTGGACCCACAGCATGGATATACAAGCGATGCACTATCGCCGGAACATCCAGGTAGCTATGGCAACAGTCAGAATATATCAGCAGCACAAAACCAGCGCAGTGGGACTACAACAGCCACGCCCACCATGCAACAACGAATTAAGCCACTAGGCGTTGCCACGCCTCTAGTTATGGCTAGTCCAGTGAGAAGGTTAGTTATTCATAATTATGATGATTATTGGTTGAATGATGTGGATGATGATGATGATAATGATGATGTTGTTGTTGCTGTTCATAAGAATGGAGTCAAAAATGAAGAGAATGTTCGCTTGAATCCCTATAAACAAGAAGTTTATTAGCATTAACTTGTGTGCTTTGATCACAGCCAACACCAACTCCCAAAAGATATCCAAAAACCAAAACCAAACCAATCCAAACCCAATTCAATGATGATGATATTATAATATTATTATTGCTGCTTTATGTATGCTTGGCTTACTCGAACTATATAATAATGCCTGAGTAGTACTATGTGTTTGTTTTGGCAATCATAAAGCTTTGGTTACTCATAAAACATCCAAAAAAAAAGAAGGAAAATAAAAATTTCAAGACCCGTTCAGGCTAGGTTAGGTTTTGTTTTTTTTTTTGTTTGAATGAGTGGTTTTACAGGCAAGCATATAACGATATTTAAGAATTCAAAAGATTTATAGAACTATTTCGATACTTCTTTAATCTTATAGCGTCCATAGTATTAGAGATTTATACAATATACCAGACTTTAAGTTGTTTATAACAAAATTGCACTGACAGCATTACGATTGGAGCCTAAATCTCGGAATCTACAAAATCCCGAGATACTTGAAGTTGTCTTAATGGTCATTGTACCAAATCTTTGACGTGGAATTTGATTCAATTATTATATAGATATCCTTTAGGTACCCCTTGAGGTACGTAACATAGAGAAGACTTCGTACACTTCCCAAAGTTATCTTTAAAATGATCAGAAGGACATGAATGCGCAAACTTGACATTTTAACTTCTTAGGGTTAACACACCAACATTTCTTCAAAGAAACTTTTTATTCAAAATCCAAATAAGTTACGATATTATGCATACTTTGAGCTACAAAAACTAATTTTTCTAAAATCAAACGAGCACATGACTAATTTTGACTAAACGGCAGCAACTTTATGACGCCACCATTGATCTGAAACATAAAGAATTTTGTTTCCTCATAATCTATGTAATTCCAAAATTTTGTTTTTTCACTTAGAGACATAATTTGTAACATCCAATTGCCTAACAATTCAGCTGAAAAAAATACGATTATTTTGACAAATCCTAGAAAATTATGTTTTTTGTATTGTGTCAAAGTTTCAAATGGATCGGATGAAAACCGATTTTCTTATTCGTTAAGCTACTCGCAAAAAAAGTGATTTCGGAAAAAACGTTTTTAACGTTTTAAAAATGGCCTGACTGACAGCTCTGGTGAAAAATATATTTTTTTGGACAAATCCATTAGCGACATAATTTCCAACATTCTAACCTAGAAAAGTATGTTTTATGTATGTATTGTATCAAAGTTGCAAGTCGATCGGATGCAAAATGACTTAGTTATTCGTTAAGCTATTCGCAAAAAAAAGTGATTTCGAGAAAAACGCATTTAAAGTTTTAAAACTGGTCTGACACCCCGGGTGAAAAATATTTTTTTTATTACAAATCACTTAGGAACATAATTTCTAACATTATTGTCTACCAATTTAGCTAAAAAATCAATCTTCTGAGGATTCTACAAAGTTGTTCCCCTTTGATCATGCCCCACTTTCACCGAATAATAACTTTTTTTTTTACAATTTGAAAATTACAAATAATAAAAAATCTTTTGATATCGAAAATAATTGCAATATAGTATTTTGGCGGCAGTAACTCAAATCACCTATAAAAAAAAATTATTTTGATATTAGTTGAAAAAAAATCATGTATTCGTACCCGATGGTGCTCGACTGTGATAAAAATAATCATTAGAAATCGATCTTGAGTTAATTCGATACATCGAAGTGATTTCGTGAAATATGCTTACAAAAAGCTTTTTAAGAAAAGTTTCAGGAATTTAAAAGTAAAGAGTCGCTAGACTGGTACATAAAAGTGATCTTTAAAAATCGATCTTGAGCTAATTCGATACATCGAAGTGATTTCGTGAAATATGCTTACAAAAAGCTTTTTAAGAAAAGTTTCAGGAATGAAAAAGTAAAGAGTCGCTAGACTGGTACATAAAAGTGATCTTTAAAAATCGATCTTGAGCTAATTCGAAACATCGAAGTGATTTCGTGAAATATGCTTACAAAAAGCTTTTTAAGAAAAGTTTCAGGAATTAAAAAGTAAAGAGTCGCTAGACTGGTACATAAAAGTGATCTTTAAAAATCGATCTTAAGCTAATTCGATACATCGAAGTGATTTCGTGAAATATGCTTACAAAAAGCTTTTTAAGAAATGTTTCAGGAATTAAAAAGTAAAGAATCGCTAGACTGGTACATAAAACTGATCTTTAAAAATCGATCTTAAGCTAATTCGATACATCGAAGCGATTTCGTGAAATATGCTTACAAAAAGCTTTTTAAGAAAAGTTTCTTTGTGTGTTAAAGCATCTTGAAAAAAGGTGACCCAAAGATCCAGGTGTACCCTTTGAGAAACAAAAGAAAAGGTTGAATAACCTTTAATAGTTTGTAATTATTGGACTGTAGTATGCTTAAAAAGATCCAGGAGTACCCTTTGAGAAACAAAAGAAAAGTTTGTAATTATTAGACTGTATGTAGTGTGCTTAACAATTGACCAGAAAAATTTGGATATTTTAGTTAGAAATAAAAAATGATTCTTACGAAAATGTTCATTTAAATTTTAGGCGTATATATAAAAATTATGAGATTAAACGTTTAGCTAAAATTAAAATGTTGTACGTATATATGCAAAAGATATTCATATTAATATACTAGAAAGCATATAAAAAGTTCTAGAAAAATTAAAGGCGTAATTTTTTTTTTTTTTTTTTTGAATTGCGTAATTTTTGTCTTTTTATTTCGAAATTTTACCCTATAAAGGTAGCTTCGAAGCCAGATTTAAGTTAGGCAAAAAAAAAAGTTTTTTAATAAGTTTTCAAATCAAAAATTAACCAAAGATGTATTTTAAATTATTTGTTTGATTAGTTTTAAAATAGAAAAAAAAAAATATATATATTTTAGTTTCAACAAAGTAAAATTATATAAATAAAATTTATGGACATACAGCTACGACATGGACTCCTTTTGGACTAAAAATAAGTTTTTGCCACAAGCATAAAAATATTTTTAAATAACGTCACGCCAAGGCCCAAGTAAGCTTTTAATAGGTTTTATTCTGTGGCACAAAATTGAGGTTGAAAATAAACTTTTGCCACTAGTACAAAAATAAATTTTAAATAAGTCACGTCACGCTAAGGCCAATAATCTTTATTAGAATTTTAAGACTCGAAATATAAAATAATATAACTAGAAAGCATTTTGTGTCTCGAAATCCACTACTGTAATTTTGAATATGAACCAATTAGGCTGTCAGATAGTGTTATTTCAAATTACACTTAAAGTTCAGATACTCAATATTATATGGGAAAACTAATATATATTTAACTCGAAAAATCAAGCTTCAAAACCCTACAAAACTAATTTTTTGAAATTTTATACGTCTGCTACTCGATTTTATTGGAGCATCAAGACATACATTTTTATTGACTGTGTTTAGGCTGGCCAAATATAGTTAATTTTTCTTAGAGATATTATAAATCACTTAAAAAGTTATGCCTTTTCAGTAAAAATTCCAATTAATATCGAAAATAATTTCTTTGAATTTAAAATAAATTGAACCTTAAGTTGTCACTTTGTTTGGCAATAATGTTAAAAGCTAAAAACATGAACAACTCGGAAATTTTTTACGCGACCCATAATTTTTATCCAAAATTGTTTCGTCAAAAACGCTCCCATCTACCTGTTTGAACATATTTTTTATGCTTTTAAATAAAAGTGTTTTTATTCTATTAGTAAGCTGGAACCAAAAAATATTAAACCCGATCTTTATTCTTAAAAATAATTAAAGTTGTTATTTCTTTGCGGTGGAAGATCAGCAAATATATTCAAAACTAAATCTTTTAAACTTTTGAATAAAATTTTTATCATTAAAATGTTTTGTAAAAAGCAAACCCAAACCATGACACTGTTAGTCTAGCACTTTTGTGCCTATGCCTTCTTGTTAGAATTGTTCACGACGGGCACTTTTGCCTTTATGCATTTTTGCCCGACAAGTTGAACAAACAAATATTATTAGACTCAAGTTGCATACTCTGCTCTTATATAATATTACTAGTATTCGTTCACATGCTGCCATCTCTAGTAATATATAAGGTTTGGTTATATGCAATAAGATTGTTTATAGTATCTCTATATATCTGATAAAGTCTGAACGGGCTTTAGTTAAGCTTAATCTTGCCAATTTGTAATACTGTTCTGCTGCAAAATATGTTATGTATTTTATTATTTATCAACAATCAATCAACGCTTTTTCACATGTATATCCTAATTATACTCTTATGCTAATAAAGACGAAAATCTACAATGTTTTAGCATCATCTTTAAGAAATTTTTTTGATATGTGGTAACAACAACAATCCGATGTTTAAAAACGGTTTTGTTAAGTTTTCCCGAAGTATTAAAACTGTTACAAATAAAATGGGCAACGAGTAAATTGTTATAGAAGATCTTCCTAAATTCGGCAAATCGGAATGAGTAAAAAATTTACAACAAGATGCGTCTTAGATTAGAACGAAGCAGCATTATGGCAGCATGAATGCGAGCGGGATGGCATTAAGACTTATGCTATGTTTACACTGCCTCACACTGTGATAATGTGTAGAAACTCTGAATGCATTTGTTGTAAAAATTGTATTTTATGTAACATTTTGGCAGAGCATTACAAATGTGATCAAATATCTGGCCTATACAAGAGCTCTTTAAATTTATACCGTATTTAATTTAACAAGACGGTGTTATATCAGCAATAAAGCTATAATAATGGGTGATTCATTTAGACCTTTTTTTTAAATGATTTGGCAAATTCAAATTTCAAAGGAATGATGGGATCTTTATTTATGATTTCGAAAGGATATTTTATGGCATTTATTTTTTTAAAATAATATCGTTCAAATGTTGGCCGCAACTGCGTTTTAAATGGTCCATCCTGAAGGTCCAATTTTCCATGACTCGCTTAAGCATTTCCACTGGTATTTATTTGGCCAATAACACGAGTAATGTTGGCTTCCAAGGCCTCAATCGTTGCTGGTTTGTCCACGTAAACTTTTGACTTTACGTAACCCCAAAGAAAAAAGTCGAGCGATGTGATTTCGCACGATCTTGGCGGCCAAGGTACGGGTCCCGTACGTGAAATTAATCGCTCACCAAATTGACCTCGCAATAGAGCCATTGTTTCGTTGGCAATGTGGACCGGAGCGCCATCCTGATGGAACCACATGTCGTCGAGATCAAGGGCAACAATTTCAGGCAGCAAAAAGTCCGTTAACATGTTTCGATAGCGTGCGCCATTGTTGGTAATGTTCGCACCTTGCTCATTTTAAAAAAAATAGGGACCAATGATTCCACCAGCCCACAGACCGCACCAAACCGTTGTTTTTCTTGGATGTAATGGCAGCTGGTGAACCTCTTCGGGTTGATCTTCTCCCCAAATACGGCAATTTTGCTTATTCACGAAGCCGTGGAGCCAAAAGTGGGCCTCATCACTGAACAAAATTTTGGTCGAAAACAACGGATCTTCATCGATCTTACCAAGAGCCCATTCACTAAAACGGCGACGTGCAGGAAGGTCATTCGGCTTCAATTCTTGCCTGAGTTGAATTTTGTATGCTTTCAAGCCGAGATCCAAATGTAAAATGTGCCAGTTGGTTGAATACGACAGGCCAAGTTGTTGCGATCGGCGCCGAATCGATTCCTCGCGGTCATCGTGAACACTGTCAGCTACCGCCGCTATATTCTCTTTACTACGTGCTGGATGTGGTCGATTTGGTCGTGTATCATCAAATTTGGTGATGGTGTTACGAATTGTGGGTTCGGTGGGTCGATTATGTTGACCATAAGTCGATCTCAGCGCACGAAAAACATTCTTTGCAGAACGCTGATTTTCGTAGTACAATTGTACAATTTGTAAACGTTGTTCGGGTGTAAGTCTTTGCATTATGATTTGCCAATGAATACTGAACAACTTTGCCTTTGGCAGCTGTCATGGATCACGCGTGATCCAAACGAAAATCCCTATTGAAAAAAAAGCTCTTAATGAATCACCCTTTATGTGTAAAAATCAAAGACAAGACCGACTGAATCACTTTTTAAAGTTTTTGGATTTGTCTGCTTGCCGAAAACATTACAAAATTATAAATTCGAAAAAGCCTGCCTTATATATACTATTTATTTAAATGATTATAAACGAAATAATCGGCAGTGGTCCGTCACACGAATACGAAAATCTTAGTAGGATTGGTTTTGAAACCGAATATTTGATGCTTCCAATTTCACCAAATCGAATGTTTTCTTGCAAGAAGAATTTAAACAACAAATTTTAGTTGTATTTTGAATATTTTGTTTTTTAAAATGAATGTTTTATTAGAAAAAGTATGCAAAGTATTCTAGGAAACATATTTTTAGTAATTCCAATAATAGTTTTTTGATTCCTGCATACAATTTCTTGTTTTTTTTTTCAAGATTTAAGGGGGTCTTACTATGTAATACCTCATTTCTGCGCGCTATATTCAAAAATGTATTACTCGAAAACTACAAATGATTTCGGGAACCAGTTTTTTGTATTGTTATCATTCATTATTGAACTTTAAATAGTTTTTTTGGTCATTTTAAAATGACGTATGTGACCGCTACACGTCCTTCACTGCGTCCTCGTCAAAAGTGTCCAGAGCGCACGGGGTGAACGATTTTGACCGATCAGATTATCAGAAACCAAAAAAATTTTTTAATTAATTTTTCTCATCCCCTTGGCTATGGATAGACACGAGCTTTTTCAAAAATTCAAAAAATTCTTATAATAATAGAATTTTGAAAAAAAAATAATTTGTTTTTCACTTTTTTTCTGCTGTTAAAAATTTTTGGACAAGAATTTCAAAAAAAAGCTCGTGTCTATCTGTTACGACATGTTTTCTGATGATAAAAATGTTTGGTATGACAAGATCGGTCAGGCAGATTTTTGGAAAACGTTCACCCCACCTCTAAAAAGACGACTTTCGGAAAAACACGTTTCAAGATTGACAATGTAAACGCGATACTACAGCAGAAACACGAAAAACGACCGCGCGTGACCGTGAAAAATGCTCTGTCTCTGCCAAACGAGCCCGTCCACAGTAAAATCCTTTTACCAGCACTAACACTATTTAGATTAAAAAAATGTAAAAAAAAAATTCGTTTTTTTTTTAAACTGTTACATAGTAAGATCCCCTTAACCAAAAAATATTCAATTAACTTCAATAAAAAATTCGTTTATTTTCATAGTGAGAATCTATGAGCTTTTTTATAAAAAAATAAAGTTCCGAAACCGTCAGTATCCTCGGAACCCTACAAAAATCAAGCTGGTTTTGAAATTCTATGTCTACTTGCAGATTTTTGCAAGATTCGTGGGAAACCCACCTTATTCCTATCTCTAGTAAAACAAGATAAAAGCAAATTTTCAGCTTGTCACAGTGTTTAAATGAACCAACCAACACTTTTTTTTTCTAATGTTTGAGACTAAAATGCAAACTGTTGTTCATATGCTGTTTACACTAAATTTAGTCGCTGTCATGATGCAGTGTAAACCTAGTTTAAGTTAAGCGCAAGACTTGTTTGATATATTTGGATATTGCCTGAAATTCGCTCAATAGTTGGATTTAAGAAATTAAGTTGCTTGAGGTTAACCGGAACTCATCTGTGTAGCCGTAGATTTTTCACTACTCTTACTATCATTCATTTGCGCGTTGGCTTTCTTTTAGTTTTATTATACTATCTATATATATTTTGCACACTTTTCTCTTATCTTCCTTTTCCATATTTATTTACACTTTAAACTAATTATTTTTAAAAATTTTCTTTTTTCGTTTTCTTTTATTCCGATTGTAGTCAATACTCAAATTCTGAGAACAGTACTAAATCTTAGTCTTAGCTTTAACATATAAAAAAAAACGAAATATTATAATTATTATTTTATATATATCTATCTAAAATATATATAAAATCGAAAACATAAAACAACATCGTTGAATAATGATTACTAAATTAAAAATAAAACAAATAAAAAACAAAAATGGAACAAAAAATAAACAAACAAAAAGTTTATAAAAATTTGCGTTCGCCTAACTGCTGAAAACCAGGGCCGCAAACTCGAAACAACGAAAAGTAAAAGAAACTGCAGAAAAAAAATGACCTAATTACATATCTATGTATATCTGTATGTATTCATGTATATTATATGCATGCATTTATGTACATATAATGCTGGATTGTTGTCCCATTTTTTTTTGATTTTCCTACTCTACTTGAACTAAACTTATTTTATTTCCAAACGAGGTGAGTTTTACTTTTTCTTTGGTGCCTAAAAATTTCCATTTAACAGGCTCTTGCAGAGTGTGGTTTGTGGGCTTTAAAAAAAAATCGACTGATACGTTTTGTCCGCTTACTTGAAATATTGGGTTGAAAATTTCTCAAAAAAAAAGTCATGCGGGGGATGCACGGAGGATTTTTTACCTATGTATCTAGAATAAAGTAATTCAAACTTTAAGTTGAGAGTTAAAAGTTCTAATTTTTTTAGCTACTCAACATAAAAACTACCGTGAATACCCCGAGTAATTAAATTTGTTTTTACCAATCAAATTAGTAGTATGGCGAAGATCGTATTTTGCAACTCTTGATTCTCATATCAACACATGCCGAATAGAGTTTTACAGGGTGCGCCATTTGAATGTGGTCGATGGAAATATTGAATAACTTTGACAGATTTCAACCGATTGACGCGCGGAAATAGTGACAATGTTCATTAAATGTAATTGCCCGATTTTTGGGAGCGAATTTTAATGACTGATGAGGCCCATTTCACGCTATCTGGCACTGTAAATAAACAAAACTGTCGCATTCGGGGGAAAGAAAATCCTCATACTATCCATCAAACTCCACTGCATGATTAGAAAGTGACTGTTTGGGCCGGTGTCTGCTCAAAAACCATCATCGGTCCGTTCTTCTTCAGAGTTGGGGAAACTGTCAATGGGGATCGGTATCGATGGATGTTGGCACACTCTGTTTTACCAGAAATGCGTGAAAAAGGTCTTAAAGGCTTTTGGTTTCAACAAGACGGCGCGACATGTCACACCGCGAAATCAACGATGAACTTCTTGCGTCAAAAGTTTCCATCGACCACATTCAAATGGCGCACCCTGTAGAAGTTAAGAAAACGTTAGGTTGAGAATTAAAACTTAGTTCTGCACATATTGTTATTACAAAAGTACTCAACTTTATAGCTACTAAACTCAAAAGCAACCGTGAATACCCTGAGTAATTAAATTATTCCTCAGCAATCTGTTTTCTTTTCTATGAATATAAAACCCAAAAAATGTAAAGGGCGATTTGAGAACTTAATGCATTTAATGGAAAAAATTTACAGTATATACAGTGCATTATATAAAGTAAAAAATTATAGTGCTTAGGATGTCCTGGAGTCAATGTCAATTTTTTTAAGATAGTGATAGTTTATACGATTGAGGCTCCACTTAAGAGTCAGAATATAAGTACATAGAAGAAGTTAGTATGGTATGTATAGATTTTTTGCAGAATGAACTGGCATTCGTTCATTGCGTGTCAAAATGCGGCTTATATATTATTAAAAACTTCGCTCCAGGGTTCATTAGTTATTTAATATATTACAAATTTTTTATTCGTGTGATGTTGGAAAAAGAGCTACATTATTTTATTGTGCAAAAATGCCTTAAAGCAAAAGTGCAAAGTGTCCAGCAGCAATGTCGGGCATTTTTGCCCAACTCACACTTTTGACTACGAAAAGTAGTTCATTTTTGCACTAAGTACATAAGTTTTTGTACTGTTTGTAGAAAAAGATCAAAAGTAAAAAAACAATTATAGTTACTATTTCGTTGCTAAGGAAAAATCAGCAAATAAAGGGTGTTTTTTTCCCCCCTTGTGCATTTGATACTCCAAGTCGTCAATTGGTGCTCGCTTGTCTGTATAAACCAATGACTTTATGTGTTCCCAAAGAAATCAATCTAATGCGGTCAAATCGCACGACCCCGGAGGGTCGAGTTGTAGGGTCCATTTCATGAAATAATCTTACCGAATTGAGCTTTCAGTATGGCAAGTAGCGCTATCCTGTTGAAACACAAACTTTTCGTCATCAATGTCACGTAAATTTAGAAATAAATATTCGTTGATCATCACTTTGTATCGATCACCTGTGACGGTAACACGTTGCGAATCGATAAATTTTGATCTTCCTGTACAGGGTGGTCCATATAAAAATTGGAATCTAATTTTGCTATAAAAACAAAACGGCTGAATATTTTTCATTGTTCAAAGTTTTATTTGAAAGGTTGGTTCATGACATTTATTTATCAAAAATAATTTTGGTCAAATGACCACCACGGCTGGCTTGGCAGTATGCCACTCGATCGGTCTAATTTTTGAGCACATTTTCGATTGTTTCGGGCCTTATCCTGGCAATAGCGGCTCCAATCTCGTTCTTCAGCTCATTAATTGTTAGCGGATTATTGGCATAACATTCATCTTTCACCGCACCCCAAAGATAATAGTCCAAACGCGTCAAATCGCAGCTTCTTGGTGGCTAATTCACAACGCCATTTCGGCTGATTATGCGATTTCTGAAGATTGTGCGCAGGAAATCGATTGTGCCGTTTCGCTGTGTGGCACGGGGCGCCGTCTTGTTGAAACCAAATATCGTCCAAGGCTTCATCTTCAATTTGTTCGAAGAACCAGTTGGTCAACATTGCGCGGTAGTGCACGCCATTGATGGTTTCGGCGGCTCCTTATTCATTTTCGAAGAGAAATGGGCCGATGACGCCGCCAGACCAAATTCCACACCAAACAGTGACTCGTTGTGGGGGCATTGGCTCCTCCTGGAACGCTTGCGGATTTTCTGAGCCCCCGAATGCAACAATTTTGCTTATTAACATAACCACCTAGGTGAAAATGAGCTTCGTCCGAGAGATGACTTTTCGATAAAATTCGGCATCTTCGGCCAAACGATCTTCCGCCAAATTTTAATATTTCCCAACTTTCTTCGAGCGTATAGCGTCCCATTTCGTAAATGTCAATGTTGTTACTAAATATTTACCATTATATGAATGACATTTGACGTTTTAAAAGTTATTTAACTTAATCGGTAGTCAAATTCCAAACACTAGATGGACCTGGTCTCTACAACAGCGATATTTTCTTCTGACATCGAGGAATGTCAAATGAGCTCCAACATGATCCAGAACATGTTCTAATGGGCGATTTTTCGGTCCATAAATTCGTACGAAGAGCTCTATGAGGCATTGCGTTGTAAGTCTTTCAATGATGAATTGAAAAGCCTAAATGACAACTGGTTGC
The DNA here is from genome assembly GCA_037043745.1 of Chymomyza amoena. NCBI lineage: Eukaryota > Metazoa > Arthropoda > Insecta > Diptera > Drosophilidae > Chymomyza > Chymomyza amoena. The sequence goes on from JBAMAX010003731.1 coordinate 133,328, forward strand.
GAATATATAAAATCCCGACCCTATTAAAAAAACACCCTTTATATATTGTACTGAAAAATATATGAACTTTGTAGCTTTTATGCTTTTAAATGGTATTTTTGCCTTAAAAACTTGGCTTCAAAAAACAAACCAAGTAAGTAAAGCTGATTGTTGTTGCTCAACATTAGTTGGGCACTTTTGCACTTTTCTAAAGTAAAACACAAAGCTCCTTTTTATTAATTATTTTTTTATTCACACAAAAAGTGTTTCAGAAATAGAACTCTAAAGCACTGTGCCTATTATTAAATCTTGATGTTATTCTTAGTCATATTCATGAAAAATTGAATTTATAAATATTTAATTTTTATAATCTTTTTTTGAGATTGCGCACTCTTTCGTATAATTGCGAAAGCTGGCGTCGTATATTTTTTTCTAGCGCCATCTTGCGAGCAATTTTTAAACATGGTGTGGTCACACTGATTCAGAGCACAAAATGCGCATTGTCATAAATAAAAATATGAGAGATAAGAAACAAGATACAATTTAAACGAAAAAAAAATACAAAATTTACCTCTAGTTTATTTTTAGGAAAAATTAAATTCATGAAGGCTTGTAGAAAACCGAGTTAGGACTTAACAATTCGCCTAGTAATGTCTGCAGAGAGTTAGTTACAAATCGTTTCGTTTTGCTACCTTTCAGAGTATTTGAAATTATAACGAAATCACGTAACGAAACTAAGCAAATATAAAGACAAATTCTTCTAGGGTATTCCAAGGAGGCTTGTAGAAAAACTAGTTGGGACTTAAGAATGCGTGGCATTGGTTGGCGTGTAAAGCCTGCAGAGAGTTAGTTATAAGTCGGTTCGTTTTGCTGCCCATAAGAGTATACAAAAAATATACTGAAATCACGTAACGAAACTAAACGTACTATAAAGCCCAACATCTGCAAGAGTATTTCAACTTTGGTGCACCAAAGTTAGCTTTGTTCGAGTTTTTCATTTATTTTATTTTTTTTTTTACTCTTGTGGCAAGTCTGATACATAAGCATCGTTGTACACATTATATACCTACTACTACATACACAAATAGCTGCCATCTACTACTACCAGCAGCGTTTTTTGTCCTCTTGGTGTTAGTTCTCTCTATCCATCTAGTGCGCTAATTGCTCAAAATGTTTTCATCGAATCTTTAAGGAATCAAAATTCAACAAAACTCATGCCTAGAAATAAATGTCATTTTTTAAACTAAACTTCACGTTGTCCAGAAATCAAAACAGAAAAAATTTCTAAAACAATAAACATATGAAAAAACATTTTTGAAATAATAGCTCAAAATTTAGTACTACGTTAACAAAATTTATTGTCTAAAACCGTTTAAAACTAAAACTAAAAATGGATTACACAAAGAACAACAACAACAAGGGCTACGACCGGAACTTGGGCCTAGGAACTTGGAAACCGCCGCAGCTGCGTCAGCCACGTAAATTCCAGTTCAATGGCAGACAGTTGGAGTCCGAGACGCGCTTTACGGACGCACCACGTGCCAGCGGCGGAGATGTGTGTATGGCCAACGGTTGGCAGCCGGCGATGGCCAATAGCTTTTCGACGCAGAGCTTTTCGTCGCAGAGCTTTGCAAGCAAACCTAAAACTGATGCGCTGCAGTCAATGAAATGGCAAAGCGCCTCAACTGAGCAGCCCAACTTGAGCCAAGCGGAGCTTAGGCCACCACAGAAACCCCGACGCAGTCAGCTTAGACCATTCAAGAGCTTTGCACCAAGATTTGAGCATAAAGACATGACTTTGGAAACGCTGGACACAAATCAGCTTGAAGATTTGCCAGCACAGCAACCCATCAGACAGCGTTTTAAAAGTTTTGGGACAAACTTGGAGCAAACTGCTGCGCCTAAGAACGAAGCGTTGGATTTATTGGACATAAAGCTGCAGCCAGATTTGTTGGCTGCCAGCTCTATAGCAACAGTTGACCCCAATATGGATTATATAACACTGGCTGGCTATTTGTTGGGCTTTATGGCATCCAATGTGCTTTTCTTTATGTGCTGGTACTTTACCTGGCTAAAGGAACAAGTTTGCAAGCTGCGTCATTATTTGCTGGGTCAAGCCAATCTTTGGGAGTTTTTCAACGATGAAGAGGCGCCACCACGTTATTCGTTTAAGACCAAGTTACTACTGATGCCGCTCATTATAAGCTGTAGTCTGATCTTCTGTATGGTTAACGTAATGCTACTGTTGGTTAAGATAGTACGTTTAAATGTGCCACGTAATCTTATGGAGTCGGTGCAATTATTGGGCCAAACGCTACGTGGATACTACTAACAACAGCTGAGCAAGATATGTATGGATATGTATTGTCGCATAACTATGAACATGCTTTTCCTCTTTTTGGGTGTAGAAACTTGGCTATAATCAATTACCAAAAAAAAAACAAAAAAATTGTTTCATTGTAACCAACATCTGGGTAAAAGTCAACATTGAAGATATCGTTAATACTAGCTTTATATGTATAATACATGTCCAGGAATCATAGCATTTGGTAGTGGTTTAATAAATAAACAAAATTATTGTCAAATTCATTTTCTACAAGTTTTCGTATATAGTATAAATGTATATAGGCGTTTTCCAATAGGAATGTTTGGAACTTGAAACGGTCGAGAGATTCGAGTTCTGTTACGACTGTTAAGTCCTTTGGAGTTCTTTTGCATTTTCGAAGTTTGTGCTTAATAAATATTAAACAGGAGCTTTACGAAGCTCTAACTGAATACTTCCTGGTTTCTGTTTGGAGCCATAGGTTGTCTAAAACTGATTTTTCGTATTTGGGGGCATGGCAGCGCCTCCTAACAATATATGTTGGTACGGTTCTTACATGATACCTTTTTGCTATCAAACTTACAGTCGTGATTTAAAGGTCGAAATTGTCTATTAAACAAAACATAAGTCAAGTTTTAAGATTAATTGGTCGAATCACAATGCCAATTCAAAGTAAAAATTGGAAATCGCGAATGCAAATATCAAAACCATTAGGTTTTTTTTGGAAATTTGACTTATATATTATGTTAAAGTAATTGAAATTATTTATAAAATGAGCACTCCATCGCTTTCCTACGATAAACAGATTTCGAGCAATGGAACGCAAAAGTTGCGCTACTTTCATACTACGCTAGCCTACGTGCTATCCAAGCAAGCAGTCGACAAACCAAGCAGTCATCTGCTTTGTCTACTGCTTTACGCTTATCTGTATTTTCTATGTAATGCTGTAAATTGGCGTTTCGAAGCGAATTATTGGAAAAACGCCTAAAACGGTTTCCAAGATTTAACTTTAACCATGCATTATTGCTTGAACCAAGTCTAGAATCAAGTCTTGTATGGCAGATAATTTTATTGGAAACAATTTCGATTTTTCAATTATGACGCTGATTTTAATAAAAAAAAGTGATACAATGCAAAAATCGTACCAACATATGTCATGATGCGGTGCCCACAAATACGAAAACTCGGTATTAGATTTAGAACAAGCTCCTTAACGATCCCTGAAAGTTTTATCCATTTAGCATTTTTTTTCTAATAAAATTTCTGTTTAGACGCTCCGACCATGTTTTGTAACGAAGTATGTTGAAGGTTTTATCAGAACCGCAACGTGCTTGGGTTCTTGATACCTTCGACGTCCCCAAAAGAACTTAAAAAAAATAAGTTCTTTTCGGTTTCGGAGATCAGACTGGTTTTGGGGTCGCTAAGTGCAGACGTCAGAACTGAAAACGATATCTAAGACACGCATGTTTAGTGTATTATTTTTTAAGGTTAACATAATTTCCAACCAAGCTTTGAAGCTTTGTCAAAATCTCAACGTTCCTATTGGAAAACCTATTATAACTCTTTCTTTTTCGTTGCGTTGTTCTCACGGCTCTCTTGTGTGTAACGTATAAAGTCAAAGTTCTCTCTGATCACAGCTGAGTCTAACACGTTGCTAACCTTTTGTATGTGATCTATATTTACTAAGCAGTCAGCTCAACACAATAGAACCGATTTTAGGCAGTATTACCCATTAACATATTAAAAAACACGCACATATGCTTAAATTAATGTATCTCAAAAATATTATTAAAACATGTACACCCGCTCACCGCTCTCGCTCTCTGTCGCTCCTAACTAGTACATAACTTTTGCATATCTTATATATATGTATACTGAATTCAATTCAGTTGGCAGCACTGCTTTGTTATGTTCGTTCTAACATCGCAGTAAATGTTACATACCGCTCTCGTTAAGTCGGCTCAATGTCTATTAACATATAATCTCGCTCTCTTTTTTAATATTTTTATTTTATTTATTTTTTCTTACACAATCATTGTAAGCAATATAAAAATAACTAAATCGAAAAACCCCATGCATTCTTCACCTTCTCTTACACTTGTTCAGATCGAATCCTGGCACACCAACGCAGCCAAGACGGCCAGATTTTATTGGACTTAATGCGCATGCAGTGCAGCAGCAGCAACAACAACAACAACAGCAGCAACAACAGCAGCAGCAGCAGGCTGCCTATTATGAGTACACCAGCGGACTGCCTCCACAACATCCCCAAGCTGCCACCATACAACAACAACAGCAGCAACTGCTGTTACAACAGCAAAGGGTTATGCTGCAGCATCAGCATCAACAGCAACATCAGCAGCAAGGTAAGTCCAAATCCAAGTCCCAAGACTCAACATGTACTAACTTACTAACTGCTACTTTTTCTACCACTATCTAGTTGCCGCTATGCAACAGCAGCAAGCGCATCCGCAGCATGCAGCCCTGGCACAAGCCGCCTATGGTGGCAGTCCACAGCGGCGCTTTCTTTCCGAGGGTGAACTGGTACGCCAAGGCGCTGGCGGCAATGAGCTGTCCTACGCGCGCTCTAACAATACGGTTGATAACATACGCGAGCTGGCTGGCAGTCCACAGCGCGGCATCTACATGTGGAAGGATGCCTCGCCTGGCTTTAGTGGCAGCAATAGCAACACAGGCGGTGGCCTGCCAGCCACTGTTAGTATTGGCAGCAGTGCTGGCACGCTACCGAGCAGCAATACGCCTGGCGTTATGCAGCATGCACAATATATTACTGCCGGTGGTGGAGCAGGCGGTGGCCATCCCCTCATTATGACGCATTCGCGTCTGCAGGACTATGCCGCGCAGCAGCAGCAGCATCAACAACAGGCTGCTGCTATTGCGCAAGCGGCAGCGGCAGCTGCTGCCTCATATCATCGCTCCAATCCAACAAGTCCCACGACGATGCCGCCCATGACATCGGCCGCTCAAACTTATATATTACGTTATGGTGCGGGTGGCGTTGGTGGTATGCCCGTGGCCGTAGCCAATGCCGGTAGCAGCGGCAGCATTGCCAACGTGCCGGTAGTTAGTAATGCTGGCAATACTGGCTATCAGCCGCAACTGCGCGGCGGTGTACCTGTTTTTCCACCCAATCCGCTGTCCAATGTCAACAGTGCTGCGGGCTCTTTGCAGCCGCAACCGTCACCACAAATTAAGCGCAAGCAAACGCCCACGCGACCCATGAGCTTTGTGCGTGCGTTGGAAATGACCGATTCCATGGAAATGCAATCTTTGGAACAGCAGCAGGCTGTAGGTCGCAATAATGGCGGCTTGCCTAGTGGTGTAGGCGTGAGTGTGGCCACAAGTGTAGCACAAAATGCGGCGGCCGCTGCAGCAGCGGCTGCGGCAGCTGCCAGCAACTCAAATGCCACAGTCACACCAGATCGCGCCAGTATCTACGACATGAACTACGAGATCTCTGTATAACCCGTGGTTGTGCCTGTTGTTATAATGCCACCCGCCTTAGTATCAGCAGCAACAGCTTCAGCTTTAGAGAGCAACAATGCGGCCGCCTTGTATGTGCAGCAGCAGCAACAACAACAACAGCTGCATTTGCAACGCGGCGTCTTATTGTCCAGATGCCCGGATTCAGTGCCCGTGGTGCAGGCTATAAAGCAGTGCAGCAACAACTCCTCCGCCTTCTCCTGCAACACCAACACCAACAACAACAATGCCAATTTTAAAGCCTACAACAATACAAATACAAACACGCCCAACAAGCGCAAGTTCTCTACATTCTTTTAAGACCGCCCGCCCGCTCGCTAGCTCGAGCTTTGTACATAGATTACACAAATTAAACAAATGTTTATATTTTTTTTTGCTTTTATTTAAATTAATTAATTAATTAACAAATTGTTTTGACCTTCGAGATTGTTGGCTCATTGTTTAGTGCTGAGCGAACAATGCTTGTAAGTTTGTTTTTATAATTTCAACTAGAATTGCAAATTTATATTTTAGTTTTAAATGATATTCTAAAGTTTAATTAATTTTATTTTAATTTATTTTTACTTTGTAATAAAAGTGATTAAATAAGCGCAGAAACAAGTATAGTACTTTGAAATAAGCTTTCAAAACAAGCTAAATACATATACGCATGCATAAATATATATATACATATATACATATATATACAGTATACATATATATAGTATAGGTATATATACCAAATTACAAAAGAGTAAAACAACATTTATATACACAAATTATGAAATGCAATCAACATAACGTGCAGGCTACGAAATAATATTAAAATGTTAAAACTAAATTAAAATTTGTAATACAAAAACAAAAATTTATTAAACAAAAAAAAAAAAAAATCAAACAATTGTAAATTGTGCTCCTTCAAGTATTTTGCGTCGCTTTATGTCATAAGTATATAATATATTTTTACTTTATATTAAAGTGCACTACATTATATATGTTGTGCACTGTTATACATGCCATATACATACTATATATATATTTATATACAGTGTCTATGTATTTACAACATTTGTTTTTGAAAATGTGCTACAAACGTTAAAACTGTAAGCCCCCTGCCCAAATTTCTATATAACTGGCCAAAATACATACAAACAGTACCATTATATCAATCAAAGCGTGTATATACTTATCAAAATATATATATAAAAAAAAGAAATATTTAATTTGTAATACAAAGAGTAAAAAATTAAATATAAAAACGCATATGCATGTTTAAAAGTATGTATAAGCTAGTTTTAAGCAAATGAAAGCGCTTAGAATTTTAGCTAATATTCAGTTGGCTGAAAGTATATTATGTACCTATTCTACATAGTTTGTCTATATGCATGCTATATGCATATAAATCAAAGGGCTTTGCTAAACTGCTCTATACGCTTTTGTTTGTTTTGTCTTTAACTGGAGCTACTAGTAAAAATTTGTTTTTTTTTTTAAATTAATATAGAAAACATTTTATTTTCGTATAACTTCCTGTCTTGTTGTCCATGTACTTACACATACATAATTTTGCATAATATTTATGTCGTCCATACACTAAAGATATTTGTATTGTAGGTGCTTTAAAAATAAAAAATTATACCCCATAACGATGTCTAAACTCTTCCAAGTAGTACCATAACTCAACGACAGTTTATCTAAATTCAGGTTAAAATGATAAAATTTAAAAAAAAATGTTTGTAATTAAATCTTTAAATTCTATTTGATATTTCAAAAACTTTGCGTGACTTCACGTTGTAGTAAAAAATTCCAAAAATTCTTTATGATCAATTTTTATTGTAGTTACTTAAATTTTGTATTTATAATTGTTCTTTTTATTTTTAAAATTTATGTGAATTATAAGGCTTATGATATTATGTGCTTTTAAATCAATTTGTGCTAAACTAAAATTTGCTCAATATTTTGTCTGATTTTGTTTAGAAACCCTTTACAACAATTTTTGTACGAACAAAAATGGTAAAATTTCCAATTCGTCAAATTAAGTGTTGCTTTTTTAAAGTTTCATTTTTGGGCAAAAGTAAACAACACTTAAGTACAGCTCAGGTTTTTTCTAAACACTTTTTGTCTGTTTTGAATAATTTTAAAGTACAGGGTGCGCCATTTGAATGTCGATGGAAATATTGAATAACTTTGACAGATTTCAACCGATTGACGTCGTCGAACACATCATGGAAAGGTTATTGCATTACAATTTTAACCATGAATCGATTCACGCCCAAAGAACGCGCGGAAATAGTGACAATGTTCATTAAATGTAATTGCCCGATTTTTGGGAGCGAATTTTAATGACTGATGAGGCCCATTTCACGCTATCTGGCACTGTAAATAAACAAAACTGTCGCATTTGGGGGAAAGAAAATCCTCATACTATCCATCAAACTCCACTGCATGATCAGAAAGTGACTGTTTGGGCCGGTGTCTGCTTCAATATTTCCATCGACCACATTCAAATGACGCACCCTGTATATATTGTACAACCAACAAAAAGAAAAGATGTAAGAAAATCAAAATGGCGTCCTGTCCAAAATTACGTTTACTTGATAGAAGTGCAAAAAAAAACTAAACACAATATTTTTTTTTTTAATTTACAATTCTGTGTTAAAGCAAACCTTAAATAATATAAAATCAAATCAACTTTAACAGGTAGATCTACGCTCCATTGAGACATGCTTTTTCAAATCTGAAAAACAATCTAGTAATCTACTTAGTCACAAAAAACACTGGGAATAGAATTCGGAAAGCTGCCGGGATGTACCCAAAAAAGCAAAAAGCATATGTCAATCATGATTATCATGTCATGTCCGCTTGTTTGTTTAAGATCCCAGAGATCTAAACAACAAGCGGCGCTATATATTGATTTTTAAAACATTAATCTCGGTACCTGAATTTTGGTGTGTTTAAAAAATGAGATTAAATTAAATAGCCGATTTAAAAATTTTTATCCGCAACTATTTTTATGTATAGCTTAAAAATTTTAAAGTTTAAATGTTTGCATTTCATTGTACTAACGAAATTAGTTCAAAGTTTTTGTAATCTTTTTTTTTTTTTTGTAATAATTCTATTATTAATGCCGTGTGTTTGTATCGTAAACACATATATATATGTATATTTTTTTATGCTAATCTAAGCTTTGTTATTATATTTTTAAGAACAACAAAAAAATCTAAATTTATTATGCTTTTTTTTTAATTTGTTAAATCGTATTTTAAAACAATTATAAGGAAAAAAAAATATATATATGGAGTTAGGAGAATCCAGTGAGTGAAGTTAGAAAAGAAAGAAAAATTTTTACCTTGTATTTGAAAAAAAAACTGCTCAACAGGCAAAAATGTAAATTTAAAAATATCCAGCAAATATTTGAATTATAAAAAAAAAGGCCTGATCCTTTCAGTGGCATTGCTCTGTGAGGAGAACTGGCTACTATAATTTGAATAGAAAATATCGTAATGCCCATAATTCCCTAAGGCAGTGCTGGAAAAACATCAGATGAAAATTTTATGCAAAACAAAATATTCAAACCCTATATTTTTGTTAATTGAAGCTTTTCCAGTTTAAAGCAGCGAAAACATCGTTGCGATGATATAAGAAGTGAATATTCTGTAAAGGCCAAAATGTTTTCGCTGCAGAATTAAATATTCTGTTCCGACCATAATATGCCTTCAGCCAGTGATAGTAAAACATCGATGTAACGATATATCGCAGTTGAAATTAAGATGATATAAGAAATAAATATAATGCGCCGGCCAGAATATTTTTGCTGCTTTTAAATGTAAAAAATCGATGTATCGATACATCGCAGCTTAATTTTAGATAATAGCAGTAACAATATTCTATGCCGACCTTAATATTTATTGCTTATATTATCTTAATATAAACCTCATATATCGTTATAACGATGTTTTTTTTTAGTCGGCACTGCCCCGTAGCCTACAGACTGAGTGCGTCAACTCAGATTCTGGTTCAACAATTTTTTAATAAATAGTTAGGATGTAGGAAGCACCAATTTGAAGAAATCGCACTGTACTGCCAGATACATATACACTCAAATCCGCAACGAACCCGTTTAGTTTTTGAGTTATATAGACCAAACAAACATCACACTAAAATAGGAATTGAAACCTTGCTCAATTACATACATACATAATATTATTAATATTACAAAATTCCCAAAAGCCCAATCGGAAATCCTTTTTTTTTAGTTCTTTTTTTTTTGTTTGAGCAGTATAATTATGTATGTATCATATGCAAAAAGTATGTAATTGTATCGGTTATATAAGTGTATGTAACTGCATGTTGTAAAAATGGAAATTTTTTTCAAAGTCAAAAAAAAACATAATATTAATAATAATAAATATATAATATAAAAAGCAAAATAAATAAAAACATATTTACATAAGCAAAATCAAATGAAGCAAAAAAACAAAAATATATATATATATATAAAATAAGTGTTTTCGTTATAAAAAAAAAAAACTAATACTGATTAATATAATAGTGTGCATAATAAATTTAACAGTAAGTAATAAAATGTAACAGTGTTTTAGATTTTTATACCAAATTATTTAAAAATTATTAAATCAACTGTGTTGTAAATTTTTTTATAACAATTTTTTAAACAAAATGAAGTTAATTTAATTTAAGTCATGCCACACAAGTGTTGCTTCAATAAGATTTCGTAAGCTAGTAAAAACAAAACAAAAAACAAAAACAAAAAAATTTGCAATTAATTAAACAAAAAAAAAAAGAAGAATTATTTGTGTTGTACAACAACTAAATATATAAAAATGTGTTTACATTCGTGTTGCACGGCAATTGCAAGCTTAGATCGGATGTGTCCGACTTTGGGATACCCTGTAGCATCAAATTATGCGGCAGCTTTATGTCTTCGTATAATAATTAAAAATTTAATTGAAAAAAAATTAATCTTAATATATATAAATTACGTGTCACGTTGTTTGTTCGCGATGAACTCATAAACTACTGAACCGATTTGAATCAATTTTTGCACACCGTGTGCAGTTTGATCCAACTTAAAAGATAGGGTAGATTACATCTCAATTTATAGTCGCAATTATTATTTTATTGCAAATTATTTGTTAATTATTTGACAGTCACAATTCACGAACGGCTGAACCGATTTGGCTAATTTTGGTCTTGAAATGTTCGTGGAAGTCCAAGGATTGTTTAAGGTTGAGAAAATATAACAAAATTGCGACGAAAAAACTAAAAAGGACAATTTGATTTTCCAATACAATTTTTTTTTTAAATTTAGGTTGGCATTGTGTACATTGTCAGATTAACTAATATTTTTTAGTAAATTGTTTTTGTCGAAAGGAAACACAAAAATAATAAACGTTATAAATTTTATTTTATTGAGGAACACAACATTTCATGAGTATCGGTCCAGCCGTTTCGGAGGAGTATGGTAACTAACATTGTGAAACTAGAATTTTATATATAAGAAGAAACTTATGTTTAACGTGCTATGGGTGTTCTCATGAACGAGTCGATGAATTTAAAATCTGATTTTTGCGTGTGTTAGAGGTCAATGCGGAGGTTTTAACCCTATTGCGATGTGTTTGTGTGAATTGGTTCGTGAGATATACGCATTTTTGTGAATATTGGTTTTTGTGTGAACATACTCCTCCGAAACGGCTAGACCGATTCTCATGAAATTTTGTGTGCTTATTGGGCAGGCCTGAGAATCGGCCAACATCTATTTTTCATACCCCTAAGAGATAAGGGTTGCCACTCCTAACATTCCTGGCAAATCAAGTGAATTTAAAAACTCGGTAGGATAATTTACAATTTCATCAATTTTAGAAATTCATATTGATTTAGTTATTCCTTTCCAAGAAAGTTTTCTTAAGAAGAAAGGAATTCTGCGATTTTTGCTTACAATTCATGTTTTGATTTCTGTATAAAATACATATGATCAGATCAATATTTGCACATAATGCAATTTCGTGACTTCGCCACAAAAATAAATCATTGGAAGAAAATAAAGATCTAGACGAGCGAGCGAAGCGAGCGTGCCGGAGGTGCCGGCTAGTTAAATTATAAAATATTTTGATTTTTCCAAGCCTACATTTTTTTTACCATTTTTAAAGCTGTTTTTCTAACTCTAGCCACTAAATGTAAAAAAAAAGAAAGAAAAGAAAGATTTTTTTATTTTTCCGATTTTAGGAGTAGTAGGTGAAGTTCTAAAAGAACTGGTACCAACCCTTACCAAAGGTACATGTTATAAAATTGAAAGGCCATAGAAAATCATAGTGTCAAGAAACAGTGACTAAGCTGCGTAATAAAAAATCTTTTGTACTTCTAATTTTTTTTTTAGATCATAAAAATTTCTTTTTAATTATATTTAGCTAAGAAATTCAAAATCTAATTGCAATTGTCGTTCAACATCAATGTAAAGAGGCTTTGATTGTCGGAACATAAAAGTAATAAAGAAGCATATTAAAAAAAGAAAGAAGTAAAGTATGAGCAGCTCCCCTACACGGAATTAATAAGTTAAAAAAAAGTTGTAAACAAAAAAAAAATACATAAATAAAGCAGCGGAGCACTTATATATAATTTATAACCAATACAAATAATATAAAACGTATTTGTACATATGAACTACATAATACAAAAATAGCAACAAAGAAAGTATATGATGTGTGAAAGCGCAAAAAATAAAAAATAAGATTTTTAACTACAAAAAAAAATTAGATCAATTCATCATCGTCATCGTATGGCCAATATAGCCCGCTCTCGGGTTACGGCCGACGTCAGCAACTCTCGCCAGGCGCCTCTGCTTTGCGCGCGCCTTCTCCAATTAGAAATACCAAGGGAGGATAGGTTCTCCTCCACTTGATCTCTCCATCGGAGTCGTGGTCGTCCCCTCCGTCTTCCTTCGTCGGCTTTCGCTTCGAATACCTTTTTCGCTGGAGCATCATTATCCATACGTACGACATGGCCGAGCCAGCGCAGACGTTGTATTGTGATGCGCTGGACAACATCCATGTCGTCGTAGAGCTCGTACAGTTCGTGGTTCATCCGTATGCGATAGCCTTCCTCAAAACGTACGGGACCGAAGATTCTCCGCTTTATCTCCAGGCTGATGTCATTTTTAGTGTTAACGGCGGTGCCAAGGTACGTGAATTCCTTGACCACTTCAAAAGTATAGAAGTCCGCTACAACATGGGAGCCCAGACGCCGAGCGTTCCTGTTCGTAGACAGGATATACTTCGTCTTGCCCTTGTTAACCGCTAGACCCACTTTCGCTGACTCCTTTTCGATTGCGGAAAATGCAGCAGTAACATCTCGCTTACAACGCCCGATGACATTCTTGTAAAAAATAGTGCCATTGCGCTGTACACCGGCCTTCCGCAGTACCCCTTCCATCACGAAATTAAAGAGGTCGCATGATAGAGGATCGCCTTGTCTGAAACCTCGAACAGTATTGAAAGGTTCGGAGAGGTCTGTTCCTACCTTAACAGAGCTGATGGTGCCGCTCAATATCATTCTGCAAAGACGAATCAGCTTTGCAGGAATACCGAACTCAGACATGGTGGTGTATAGGCGATCAATTTCGAATTTTCTAAAACGAGAGACATAATCTAAAAATTGATGGGTATATTATTTACATATGATTTGAAAAATTTCTACAATGTACGATTTTCTTTTCAGGAATAGATGATCCTTGGAGCCAAGAATTTCCATTTGCCATAATTTTAAACTTTTTGAGTATATCGTTGTTTTTTTTTTCTCTATAGTAAGGGTTTCTCACAAAGAGGGTGGCCACTGCGACCAAAAGATTTTTTTTTTCCATTTAGTACTCCTCTAGGGAGCTTAGGGCTTCAACAAGAACCTTCCACCGCACTTGCGTTGGGACAACTCGTTGAGTGTTGTACGACGCCAGGTTGCTTTTGGCCTTTCCACTCGTCTGCTTCCTTGTGGGTTCCGTTCTAAGGCCATCCTGACGATGCTGCTGCGGTCCTTTCTCAGTGCATGGCCAATCCAACGCCACTTGCGTGTCCTTATCTATTTACAGATAGGAACTTCACTAGTGTAGTGCCATAGTTCCGTGTTTGATATTCTGTTGCGCCAGAATATCCCGCATATAATCCCTAGGCACTTGTTGACGAATGACTGTAGTTTCAACATCATTCTTTGTGGGGCCATCCACGTTTCGCTGCCGTACATCAAGATGGATTGAAGATGCTCAGCTTTGTTCTTCTGCTTATTTGCTGGTTTCTTCATATGCGGGATAAGCGTCCAAACGCTGATCGCGCTTTGCTTAGACGATTCTTTATATGCTCATCCACCCCACCACTGCTGGAAATTGTGGTGCCAAGGTATGAGAAACTATCGACAAAGTCGATAGTGTTTCCGCAGATGGTTGTTGCTACCTTGGCTGGTGTGGTTAAGGCGCATCGCTTTGGTTTTGGTTGCGTTTATAGAGAGTCCAACTTTGCTGGCCAGGATCTCGAAATCATTCACTTTGGCTTGGATATCGCTTAGCTTATGAGAGATGAGACAAATGTCGTCCTCGTAATCAAATGACGGGTGAGACTCCACGTAATCCCACGCCTAGACCTGCATACATCTCTCATAACCTCGTCAACTACTATGTTGAATAGTAGTAGTGATAAGGGGCATCCTTGCCTAACACCGGAGTTTGTTTGGAAAGGTGTACTGATTTTCCCGTTGTGTAGTACTGCCAAATCTGCATCATCGTACATCGCTTTGACTATCGATACGATGCTGACTGGCACTCCTTTCCTCGCTAATACCCGCCATATCGCTGCTCTGTCTACTGAATCGAAGGCCTTCTTGAAGTCGATGAATAGGAGGTACAGTGGTGTGCGCCACTCCACAGCTTGTTCGGTTATTATGCGTAGTGTGTTAGCTTGGTCTACGCAACTCCTGTGTGGTCTGAAGCCTGCCTGCTCATCGCGAATTGTTGGCTTTTTGCACAATACCCAATAGACTTGGGTATTGGACTTTATCATGGTCTTGATTGTGGACCAACCAATACCACAGAACGACGCAGGAGATGTAGTCAGGCTGGAGGCACCCTGTCGTGCTAGATCGTCAGCAATTATGTTTACATCCACGCCTGAGTGTTCTGGTACCCAACATAACACGACTTTGCTTTGATGTAATTATGGCATTCTTTAACCATCATGGAGGAGATGTTCCAAGATGATAATGCCCTAATAGCAGCTTGGCTATCTGAGTAAATACAGATGTTTGCTCCCCTAGTTCCCTTGTGAAGGATACTTAGGGCGCAGATCTCTATGAATCTCAGCTTGAAAGACGCTGGGTTAGATGCCCATTGCGGTATAGATTCTGGTGCTGAGTCCAACGACTCCAGCACATACACTCTGCTCAGTTTTGGACCCATCCGTGAACCATTGCTGCCACCGGAGGTTTCCACAGGAGCTGCCTTCAGCACAAGTTTCCCGAATTGGGAGAAGAGATCTAAATTTCTTGTTATGAAATAATTCCGTGATCATAAGATCTGATCTAGAGCAGATCGATATGTCAGGAAGGGAATATATATATAAGTGCGACATGACCAGTGTGACTTGCTAAGAGTCCAAATCTGATCTGGATACGTAGTAGACTCTGCATGACTGACTTTTGGATAAAAATGTGCAGTGGTGTAAGTCCAAGGATTGACTTCATGACAGCTGTCGGACAGGTACGCAAAGCTCCCGAGAGGGATGCATCGTTTAGTTACTATATGAAAAATTCGTACGGTAGAAGTTTCTTTTCAAGGAGCAGATGATGTTTAATGCCAGCAAACTTCCGTATGACATTATCTTTAGACTTTTTGCATATTACTAACGATATAAAAAATAGAGGAAAATTTTCCTTCCCAGGAGTAGTTGATGTTTAAAGTCATGAACTTTCGTTTGGCATTATCGCTCAACTTTTAAAAATATTATTTACATTAATATGAAAAATTTCCATAGTGAAAGCTTTAAGTACTTTGAAATATCATTTACTTACTATTTGAAAAATTCATGCAATCATTGTAATGAGTATGTTACGCTCAAAAAAATAGAATCCAAAAAGTACTTATAAATTCTAGAATGAGTTTTGAGTAAATTCGAGATTAAATTTTTCTGTGTGAAATCCGACTATAAATTTGACAATAACGATAATTTCGGGATCTTTGAACGCACATTTTCATATTCTTTCCCATCCCGACTATAGCTCCACCAACAATTAAAGTCTCGAATTTTTATTAATATATCTTACGTATTATATTTCAGAATCTCATCAATTTACAAGTAGCTGTACATGGACACATGGATTTTGTTGTTGTTAATTATTAATTAATTAAAGCATAAAAAAAAATATCTCATATATGATGACGCATTTTAGGGCCGTGCTCGTAAGACAAACCGCTGCTGCTGTCCAGCGACAGTTGCTGCTCCATCGTGTCCACCGGCCGGTAAGTACTCGTTCAGATTTAAGCTAAAACCGCCGGGAAAGATCTTATCCTTGGCTTCCCGATTTATGCGATAACTGCTGCGATAGGTAGATGCAGCCGGAGTTAGGCCATTGGCAAAGCCATGTATGCCCGCATAATGTAGAGCCGCATTGGAGGGCAACGCCGTAAGCATGGTGGGTGCACGTGCTGCGTACTCCGTGTTGGCTTGCAGGCTGGGCGTCAGTGCCGCAGCTGGTGCATAGGCATTGGTGGCCGCACCAGGTGCCAAATAGGGACTAATGGGCACAATGATGGGACGCGTGGGTATCAGCTGCAGATACTGCATTGTGCCGCTGCCATCTTGCAGCTGTTGTGCCGGCAGATATTGCATCAACATGGGCGTGCTGGGCAAGTTGCTGACGGAGCTGCCAACTATGGAGCCGCTTGCAGCGGGCAGCGGACCACTTTGCATGGGCGTAAAGTTGGTTTCCATTTCGGGCATTTTATAGGAAGGCTTAAAATTGGGTTCTCCTGTTGGCTGCACCTGAGCCTGGGCCGTGGCTAAGCTGTCATAGTTGGTTGCGTATACGCTGAGTGAGTTGAGATGCGCATCCTGGGTAGCTTGAGCGGATTGCTTGGCTTGTTGCTGTTGCTGCTGCTGCTGTTGTTGCTGTATGGCATTGATCGATTTGCTAGCCTTGTTGGCAATTTCAGGATTAGATACGGGCGTGGAGCATACCAAATGACAAAGTAGTGAAAGCGAAAGCAGCTGGACTAGTAGCCAGAGGCAGCGTGATGCTGGCATCTGTGAAAGAGTCGGATATATAGATGTTTTGAGTATGTTAGTGGCGGATTTAGAGTGGCTTCTGCTTTGCCTACAAATATTTGAGTCTTAACTACTTAGTCAAAGTTTAGTATCGCAAATATTTGTTTTTTATTAGCTATAAACCAGAAGCTGTTAATTTTAGGCTCATATTTATAACAGCACTGCTTGCCAAAAGCTTGTGTTCAGTTTTTATTTTTCTCATAATTAATTTTTATATGGTTCCGAATTAACGTCTTTAAATTTGACTGATTTTTGAAAAATTTCCATATAAGTAAAAAATACCTTTAAACCTATTTAGGTTTGTTTAACACTTTTGACACGAAATTCAATTGGAAGGGCATCCCATCTGCTTTCTTTGTTCACCAATACCAATCCTTGCATTTTAATTAAGTTCTCCTGTGAAACAAAAGCACAGCAAGGAGCACGACAAACTCCATGCTGTGCTACTGTTCTATCAAAATGGCAGCTGGAGCAATATCAAAGCAAATTTTTGCTCTCTTTTGCTGCTATGGAGTAGTAAATGCAAACACTGGTTTAAGTGCTATGCAGATTATATTTTAAATTTTGAAATTTTTTTACAAATCCAAATAAATCAAACTCTCCCCTAAAAGTTTTATCTAAAATCAAAAAAACATGTATACACAAAAACAACGAGCAGTACTAAATTAGCTTAGTGGAAATCCAACTATGAATAGTGAAATGCACTGCTTGTTGCTTAGTGACGCTGCTTGTTGGACGGCAGCGCGCACTGCTTGAACAGCAGATACCAGTAACGGCAAATAAGCTGTGGACGGTTTGTGAATTCGCTAAGACAATTTCTTAGCGCTACATAAATAAATATTATTTATATTATTTTAATGTAAAAAATAATAATTTTAATGACCTATACACAAAAAAGTGTTGCTGATTTTTGCAAAATGTGCGCGCTCATTAAAATAAAAAAATTATAAGATGTTTGGATGCTGCATTTTTAAAGTACGACCAACAATTTAAAAAAATAACAAAATTTTGATTTTAGAAAACAAAAAAAACAAACTTTAAATAAAAAAATTAAATTTTAATAAATTAAATTGAGACCACAAATTTTAAAAATTAAGTTAAAGGTCTTAAATTAAGGTATCTAAAGAATGAATAAAATTTGTTCTTAAATTGAGCCACAAAAATCTTACTTTAAGTTTGTGCAAACTTAAATTTGTTGCTATTTATACCCTGTACCGTATGGTCCAAGGGTATATTAAGTTTGTGCAAGCCGAAAATGTATGTAACATATAGAAGGAGACGTCGGAGACACCCCAAAGTTACCTAAAATATGATCAGGGTGAATAGAGAAGTCGATATACCCATGTCCGTCTGTCCGTCTGTCCGTCTGTCCGTCCGTCTGTCCGTCCGTCCGTCCGTGTGAACGCCTAGATCTCAGAGATGGTAAGAGCTAGAGTTACCAAACTTTCACATTAGATCCCATATTATTCCATAGGAGGCAAGTTTATTTTATTTTTTTGATATCGGGGATAAATTATATAGCTCCCATGGGGGTGTTTGAGACGACCTCAAAAAAAAAAAGCGTTTTAGATGAATAATTCGTTTGTTTATGAAGATATCGTAACGAAATTTGGCAATCGAAAGTTTTTTATAGTTCCCAATCACTGTACCAAATTTGATCAAAATCGGTTGACTATATCATATAGCTCCCATAGGACCGATCGGCCAAAATAACTTTTTTAAAGAAAAATTGGCTATATTTCGTTTTTTAATAAAGATATCCTAACCAGATTTGGCGTTTGGAAATTTTTTAGACCACTTAAGCAATGTGCCAAATTTGAACAAAATCGGTGGACTATATCATATAGCTCCCATAGGTCCGATCTTCCAAAACATCGATTTTTTAACAAAATTTGTTGTGTTTCGTTTGTTTGTTAAGATATTGGGACCAAATTTGATATTCGTGAGTATTTTATAGTTCCTAAGCACTGTACCAAATTTAATCCAAATCGTTTGACTAGATCATATAGCTCCCATAGGACCAATCGGTCCAACAACACGTTTTTTATACAAAATTCGATGTGTTTTGTTTGTTTGTAAAGATATTTGAAATAACTTTGGCGTTCATATCTTTTTTAAGGTATTTAAGCACCGTGTCAAATTTTATTGAAATCGGTTGACTATATCATATAGCTCCCATAGGAACGATCGGTCAAAAAAAAATTTTTGCTTAAAAATTCTTCTGTTTTTTGTTTTTTGTGAAGAAATCGGACTTTATTACAAGCTAGTGGTACAGGGTATCCTAAAGTCGTCCGCGCCCGACTTTACGTCCGCCATTTTTTTATACCCTGTACCGTATGGTCCAAGGGTATATTAAGTTTGTGCAAGCCGAAAATGTATGTAACATATAGAAGGAGACGTCGGAGACACCCCAAAGTTACCTAATATATGATCAGGGTGAATAGAGAAGTCGATATACCCATGTCCGTCTGTCCGTCTGTCCGTCCGTGTGAACGCCTAGATCTCAGAGATGGTAAGAGCTAGAGTTACCAAACTTTCACATTAGATCCCATATTATTCCATAGGAGGCAAGTTTATTTTATTTTTTTGATATCGGGGATAAATTATATAGCTCCCATGGGGGTGTTTGAGACGACCTCGACAAAAAAAAAAGCGTTTAAGATGAATAATTTATTTGTTTATGAAGATATCGTAACGAAATTTGGTATTCGAAAGTTTTTTATAGTTCCCAATCACTGTACCAAATTTGATCGAAATCGGTTGACTATATCATATAGCTCCCATAGGACCGATCGGCCAAAATAACTTTTTTAAAGAAAAATTCGCTATATTTCGTTGTTTAATAAAGATATCCTAACCAGATTTGGCGTTTGGAAATTTTTTAGACCATTTAAGCAATGTGCTAAATTTGAACAAAATCGGTTGACTATATCATATAGCTCCCATAGGTCCGATCTTCCAAAAATCGATTTTTTAACAAAATTTGCTGTGTTTCGTTTGTTTGTTAAGATATTGGGACCAAATTTGACATTCGTGAGTGTTTTATAGTTCCTAAGCACTGTACCAAATTTAATCCAAATCGTTTGACTAGATCATATAGCTCCCATAGGACCAATCGGTCCAAAAACACGTTTTTTATACAAAATTCGATGTGTTTTGTTTGTTTGTAAAGATATTTGAAATAAATTTGGCATTCATATCTGTTTTAAGGTATTTAAGCACTGTGTCAAATTTTATTGAAATCGGCTGACTATATCATATAGCTCCCATAGGAACGATCGGTCAAAAAAAAATGTTTGCTTAAAAATTCTTCTGTATTTGGTTTTTTGTGAAGAAATCGGACTTTATTACAAGCTAGTGGTACAGGGTATCCTAAAGTCGTCCGCGCCCGACTTTACGTCCGCCATTTTTAAACCTTAATATTGTTACTTAAAGATTTTCTGGTTTCAAAATCAGTTCTTTCATTCTTGAAATGCAAAAATCATTTGTTGAGCCAGAAAATTTGTTTTTGCAGAAGATTTTTTTACCAGTTTCGGGCTACTTTTTAGGTCGACCTATTCGATTTTGACGCTTTTTTTTATGTGATTATTTATGGAGTTTTCGATAATTGCTTTTTTTATTTGTTTAAAAATGTATTATTTTTTTACAGGTAACCGTTCTAGAACTTAAGAAGTTCCTTAGGTTTTGCACTGTGAACACTATATCTCGTGATGGGTAAGTTGTAGAAGATAAAGTTGCATAATGATTTTGAATAGAATTTTAAACTCCTAAAAAATTTTCAATTAAAAAGATTTTTGTGACTTTTTACATTGAATATCTTGAGACGCGATGTTGATATTTGCTAACACTTTCAAAATCTGCTAAAAAATGTTAAAGTCAACTGTCATATCAAGTATGAAAAGATTTTCTTTGTATTCCAAAGAGTTATGCTCAATATTAGAAGGTTATGTTGACTATAGCATTGAAGGTGGCATCATTAAAATTACTGTAACTTCCTCATTTATAGAATTTACAGATTTTTCTATTTTTTGTTTCTTGCAGCGAATTCACGATCAAGTTAATGTAACTGATCCCAATTTAAAGAGAAAACTTAAAGAAATTATAGAAATTTTAAAAATGTAGTACAGTAAACTGAAGCTCAAAAGTTTCGTCTATTGGAAAAAATACTGAATGGATGAAATTTTCAGGAATAAGGAAGGCCTAATTCTAGGTCTAAAATCGTTAGGGACCTAATTCTAAGTTTAAAACTGAGTTTTCGCATTTGCGGGTAAGGTTTTCATCCATTAAGTATTTACTCCAGATGAAACTCTTCGTTAACTGTACTAATGTAAAAAATTTAGTTTATTAAATTTGATATTTTATC
This sequence comes from Chymomyza amoena, assembly GCA_037043745.1. Classification (NCBI taxonomy): domain Eukaryota; kingdom Metazoa; phylum Arthropoda; class Insecta; order Diptera; family Drosophilidae; genus Chymomyza; species Chymomyza amoena. Next base: position 154,788 of record JBAMAX010003731.1, read on the forward strand.
TTTCATTTAAATAAAATTTATACGCTAGAAAATATGGTTTGTCATAGAAACGTATAAAACAAAAAAAAAATGAAGTATTTAGCAATCAATAAATAATTGAAATTTTGTTAGTTAAAATTGGCGTTAATTGAAAAGAGGCCCGCTTGAACGCCTAGATCTCGGACTCTATAAGAGCTAGAGACACGAAACTTTACCAGCTGGTGCGCATATTTTTAGAGCGGATAAAACTTGTTAAATCCCCCAAGTAATTGTGGTAAAACATTACCTACTATAACCAAATTTGCTAAGATAAATAATGTGGCCCTAAATAACAAACCTACTTCGAAATTTTATCGACCTTAGGCCTAGTTTTCTTCCAGACCCACAACATATAAAACTTAAATCTTACACCATATACTTTAAATATTCGATATTCGATATATCACATAAAAATAATAGAATTTCAATTGAATAGTTCTTACGAGATGTGTTCAAAAAGTATCGCGAATTTTGTGTTTTTTCAAAACTGATTTATTTATTAATGAATATCTATTTTGTCCTCTTCAAAGTAATCCCCATGAGATATTATACATTTATGCCAACAGTTTTTCCAATCTTCGAAGCACTTCAAAAAGTCTTATTTTTCATCTTGTTCAGCTCCTCCTTCGATGCCGTCTTCATCTTGTCAATCGTAGCGTAGCGTCGTCCTTTCATGGGGCTATTCAGAGTAGGGAACAAGAAAAAATCACAGGGGGCCAGATCTGAGGAATACGGTGGCTGCGGCATCATTAGTGTCTTGTTTTTGGCCAAAAAGTCGCGCACAAGCAACGATGTGTGAGCAGGGGCGTTATCGTGGTGCAAAAGCCAATTTTTGTTCTTTCACAAATCCGGGCGTTTCTGGCGGATTGTTTCGCGCAAATTGCGCATAAGTTGCAGGTAATATTCCTTATTGACCGTTCTACCGTGTGGCAAGAACTCATGATACACCAAGCCCGTGCAATCGAAGAAAACTGTAAGCAAAACTTTCACATTCGACCGAACTTGGCACGAGCTAATCGATATGTCTAGGTCCTCAGCAACTTCTCTAACGGTGATTCGACGATTGGCCAATACCATTTTCTTCACTTCATCAATTTTTTCGTCTGTTGTTGAAGTGCTCGGGCGTCCGGCACGCTCTTCGTCGTTCACATCTTCTCGGCCTTCTGAGAACATTTTGTACCATCGATAAACGTTGCTTCGGTCCAAGGTAGCTTCTCCGTATGCCACAGTCAACATTCGGAATGTTTATTTCGTTTTTGACACAAAATTTGATACAGTTTCTTTGAACCATTTTTTTGAATAGGTAAAAATCGAAGACGAGCCAAAACACGTGCAAGCAAAGCAGCTGTCAACAATTAAGTGAACATTCAAAATGGCCGAGCTTGTCGGCTTAAGTGAGAGACATGAGTACCAACAAAACGCCACAAAAAAATCTAAATTCGAATATATGTAACCTGCGAAAATTCAAAATTCGCGGTACTTTTTGAACACACCTCGTATATGGAATATGCAGAAATAAAATTTGGCTTGAGAAAAAAGGTATAGGGTACCGTGCACCGCCTCGACCGTATCACATATTTGAAAATCCTAGGGCACAGTTTTTTCTTTCTTATCCAACTAGACCTCTTACGGAAGCTATTGGGACAAAAATTGTTTTTACAAAAAACTAAAAGAAAAAAAAAATACATGGAAGAAGTGTCAAGTTTAGTTACCCAATCTCTAATAATCTTTAAGACCTAGCCGTTGATAAAGACGGGCAGGCATATGGATGGCTATATACAATTTCTTTTGTCTTCCTGAGCACTTTGTATGTAACTTTGGCAGATCTTCAGGGTCTCAACATTTTTATTTATCGGTTCGGTGGCATCTATGTTAAAAACTTCAAAAAACTTTTGAATGCCAAATTTTGAAAGCAAAAAAGTGCTGCACAATGCATCTATGGGACTTATGTATCATGGAAATATATTTATGTGCATTCTTTTTTTTTATAAATTTTACTTATGATCAGCGGAACGTTAATTTTAAGTATGCAAATTTTTAGAGACACCGATTGTATCCATTTTTCATAAAACAATATTCCTTGTTTTCGAGTATTAATTTGTTACTTTTCATAGCAAATAAAATGTGATTTGAAAATGTGCTTAAATCTTGGAAGGATTCGGTAATTATCAAACTAACTAACTCTAACTCTCCTGCCAACCATCATGAAAACCTCAACCATATCATACTAAGCCGCATTTCTAAACCACTCAACAAAGTTCTACGTAGACATCAAGCTGGCTTTCACACTCAAAGATCTTGTATTTATCTAATAAACACTGTATGTATTTTCGTAGAGCAATCTGAGAAATTCCACTGTAGAGTGGATATAACGTAGGCTATATAGTTTTCATAGATTTTCTGGAAGCGTTTGACACCTTTGATAGGGAAGCAATATGGGCGGCACTTGGAGCTAGAGGTATTCCAGACAGAATTATCAATATCATAGAAGCATCGTATACTGGATCTTCATGACGAGTTTTGCAAAAGCGATCCTTTTGAATGCAATAGCGGAGTGAATCAGAGATGTCGCCCTTGCTTTTTATTACCGTTCTTGATTTGGTATTTGAAGCAGCTGAATTGAATAGGTTTGGAGTCAACTGGAAACTTAACCGAAAACTAGGACATCTAGAATATTCTGATGATGTTGTACTATTTTCTTCCCGTCATTCGGGAAGAAAGGTCCTTCAGACCCAGCTAGAAAGACTCGCCGCAGAAGCCTCAAAAATTGGTCTCAAAATCAGCTGCGCAAAAACGAAAAGTTTGCGGATAAACCCGACTTATACAAACGGCCTAAGTATCGACAACTTGCACATTGAAAACATTGACAAATTCGAATATCTTGGAAAACAAATTACATCATCCGGAGGATTATTGGACGATGTAGATAGACTGCAGAATTCGTTAAGCCAGGGCCACCTTTGCACAATTATATGAGTCTACATAGTTCATTACCAGTATTATTGTCAAGAAGCTCCAAACATTTGTCAATCGATGTCTCAGAAGCGTATTACGTATATGGTGAACCCGAACCCTTAGCAATGTGCGCCTTTAGGAACCAATCGAGCGCAAATGCTGTTGGTTGGGTCACACGCTGCGCAAAGATTATGATGAGATACCGCATGCAGTTCTGGAATGGAACCCACAAGGCAATCGATTCAGAGGCAGATTAAATTGGTTAAATTATTTATGTTAAATGTAAGCCCACAAAACGCAATGTTAAAATATTTATATTTACCTACAAAATGAATAAATTTGTTTTATCATAGAATCATGAAATATGCCTTCCAAAAAGTATTATAAAAATTCACAATAATTTTTGCCATCTTTTGACAAAAAGCAAATCTTTATTTTATATATTTTTTAAAAAATACAATAAAAAATTGTCGTTTTATTTTTTTTTAACATTGTTCCACCAAATCGATTTGATTTAAATTCGCACCATATAAAGAATGTATGAAAACACATTTTTATAAAAAAAATGGTGATTGACATATTTAAGGAACACACTAAAAAAAAATAAGAAAATTTAGTATTTTTTTTTTATAAGAAAACTAGCCGGCCTCCGCTGCGCTCCGGCACGCTCGCTTCGCTCGCTCGTCTAGATCTGGAATCTTTCCGATTGGAAAACATCGTACGATTGATCGATGAGTGGATTAATTTCATCATAAAATTTTCAACCACTCGAGATTTGGTAGTTTTCTTCTCGGCATTGTAATCAGTATCTGATATTAATGTTTTCGTGCACTAATAATGTTAACCTATAATGGCGACAGGATGACTTTTTTATTATTTTTTCACGTTCACTCAAGACAAACCACAGATTGAAAAATATTGCGTAACGCGCCGTCCGCGAAAGCCGCGAAACAGGAGTGTGGAAGGCTTCGCGGCTAACTTCGCGCCCGTGAACACACCATAATTTTGCTATATTTTCTCAACCTTAAACCATCCTTGGACTTCCACGAACATTTCAAGACCAAAATTAGCCAAATCGGTCCAGCCATTCACGCGTGATGCCGTGACCAAGGAAAACGGGTTTCATTTTTATATATATAGATTTGACACTACGATGGTAGCGCCGTCTGTCGGATCCAATGTAAAACATTCCAAAATCAACAACTACTAATAAATTAAAAATTAATTAAAAAAAAATTGTCCAGCGGACAAAATTGTGAATCTACCATTCTCAGATCCCCTTGAACACAGACAAAAAATTTCATCACAATCGGTCCACTCGTTTAAGAGAAGTTCAGTGAAATACACACTCACAGAAGAATTATATATATAAAGATGTGTTGGTTAAAAAAAATTAAATATATTTCTTTAAACATCCCAACATAGTGCTAACTTAGATTAAAAAAAAAATTGGCTCCAAAATATTCAGTAATTTAGTTGTAATTAAATGCACATGAAAAACACGTTTTTTTAAATTAAGCCGCAACGCGTTAAGTTTAAAAACTGAAATTTGGTGTAAAATTTTTTTTTGGCCATTTTGCATTGAATTGCATTACTTTTAAAAATTGCTGGGAGCAGTTTCCAGTACCTTATCCTGCTAGACCCATTAAATTCAATATCTAACGTACATTACTTTAAGTTCTGGAAATAAACAATATATAGAAGTTTTTTAAGCAGAATAGAGTTATGCACAAGGAAATAACTTTTTTTTAGCATTAAAGAATGTTAAAAAAAATAAAATTTGTAATTTTATGAAAGCTCATAACAAACACTTAAACAAAAAATGGCGGACGTAAAGTCGGGCGCGGACGACTTTAGGATACCCTGTACCACTAGCTTGTAATAAAGTCCGATTTCTTCACAAAAAACAAAAAACAGAAGAATTTTTAAGCAAAAATTTTTTTTTGACCGATCGTTCCTATGGGAGCTATATGATATAGTCAACCGATTTCAATAAAATTTGACACGGTGCTTAAATACCTTAAAAAAGATATGAACGCCAAAGTTATTTCAAATATCTTTACAAACAAACAAAACACATCGAATTTTGTATAAAAAACGTGTTGTTGGACCGATTGGTCCTATGGGAGCTATATGATCTAGTCAAACGATTTGGATTAAATTTGGTACAGTGCTTAGGAACTATAAAATACTCACGAATATCAAATTTGGTCCCAATATCTTAACAAACAAACGAAACACAACAAATTTTGTTAAAAAATCGATGTTTTGGAAGATCGGACCTATGGGAGCTATATGATATAGTCCACCGATTTTGTTCAAATTTGGCACATTGCTTAAGTGGTCTAAAAAATTTCCAAACGCCAAATCTGGTTAGGATATCTTTATTAAAAAACGAAATATAGCCAATTTTTCTTTAAAAAGTTATTTTGGCCGATCGGTCCTATGGGAGCTATATGATATAGTCAACCGATTTTGATCAAATTTGGTACAGTGATTGGGAACTATAAAAAACTTTCGATTGCCAAATTTCGTTACGATATCTTCATAAACAAACGAATTATTCATCTAAAACGCTTTTTTTTTTTGAGGTCGTCTCAAACACCCCCATGGGAGCTATATAATTTATCCCCGATATCAAAAAAATAAAATAAACTTGCCTCCTATGGAATAATATGGGATCTAATGTGAAAGTTTGGTAACTCTAGCTCTTACCATCTCTGAGATCTAGGCGTTCACACGGACGGACGGACGGACAGACGGACGGACAGACGGACAGACGGACATGGGTATATCGACTTCTCTATTCACCCTGATCATATTTTAGGTAACTTTGGGGTGTCTCCGACGTCTCCTTCTATATGTTACATACATTTTCGGCTTGCACAAACTTAATATACCCTTGGACCATACGGTACAGGGTATAAAAATGCAGCATTAATAAATTAAGCCATCTTTTAAAAAATAATTAAAGACACCGTCGTTCGGTTTCGGCTATAAACTGTAGGTCCCTGTTCTGTTCGAACAGTTATTAATAGAGATCCCCTATGCCCCTCCTCCAAGGGGTCGAACAGGGAATTATATTATATATAAATGCAAAGTTTGATTGCTTTAGCTTAATCTTCGAACCGGGCGTTCATACAAACGAACAGATGGTCAGGTTCACATGTAATTTGCTAGTCATCCTGAAAATACTTTTTTTCTCTCTCGAACTAAGCTACATTTTTCACATGCACAAACTTAATGTACACTACACTATAAAAACCCGTCGAGGGAAGATTCTTTATATTTTTTTCGTAAGTTTTCAACTCTAGTAGAGGGTATCTCAGCGCCGGATACTTTTACGACTGTCGCAAATATTTCGCTTTTAGTTTATGTACACCATTGAAAATGGATTTTTAAAAAGCCGGTTAAAATTCACTTTCACTTGAAATTATTGATCCGATACGCTGATATCTATAAATAATAATTTATGGGACTTTTGAAGAAATCCGTGAAGCTGCATAAACAATGCTTGCAGTTTTAACTTACAAAAATAATTTAAAAAAAAAAAAAATAATAATACAAAATTTTACGAGTTTTTATATTTCATTTTAAAAATTGTGAATTTGCGTAAATTTTGTAAGATTTTTTTTTAAGATACGTATAAGTATTAATGTCCAAAAAGCCTGATATATGTATAAGACAGTTGTTACAAAAAATAAAATGTTTTGAAAAGTATTAAATTTAAAAAAATTTAAAAAATTTAATATCACTTTATATTACACATTCTGTATGTTTAAAATTTGTTGTTTTTAATTTATATAATCTACGCATAGTGATTGAAGTCACAAAGGCCTGGCAAATAAGACAGTTTACAGTAAAATAAAAATCTTTAAAAATTCTTTAAAACTAAACAACACTTTCAATATTGCATATATGTATTTAAAAAAAAAAAATCCCGAAAGCCTGGCATATAAGGCAGTTGAAAGTACCAAAACAAATTTTTTTTCAAGCATAAAATTAAAAAAAATAATTATAGAAAATTTAACAACACTTTCAATATTATGAATATAATAATATATGTGTATTTTAAAAAATGGCGTACGTTAAGTCGGTCGCGGACGACTTTGGGATACCCTGTATACCTTGTTATAAAATCCGGTTCCTTCATAAAAAACCAAAAGCAAAAAATTTTTTTGACCGATCGTTCCTATTGGGTCTATATGATACCGATTTCGATCAAATTTGACACAGTGCTTTAATACCTTAAAAAAGAACTGAATGCCGAATTTAGTTCAAATATCTTTACAAACAAACGAAACACAACGAATTTTGTATAAAAAACGTTTTTTTGGACCGATTGGTCCAATGGGAGCTATGGGAGCTATATGATATAGTCAACCGATTTGGATTAAATTTAGTACAGTGCTTAGGAACTATAAAAAACTTACGAATACTAAATTTGATTTCAAAATTTTCGCAAACAAACGAAACAGAAACAAATTTGTTCAATATTCGATTTTTTTGAAGATCGGTGAGCTATATGATATAGCCAACAAATTTTATTCAAATTTGGTACAATGCTTGGGTACTCTAAAAAACTTTTGAATGCCAAATCTAGTTACAATGTCTTTATTAAAAAACGAAATATAGCGAGTTTTGTATAATAAAAGTTACTTTGGCCGATCGGTCCTGTAGGAACTACATGATATAGTCAACCGATCTTGATTAAATTTGGTAGGTAGAGTGCTTGGGAACTATAAAAAACTTCTGAATGCCAAATCTAGCTACAATTACTTTATTAAAAAACGAAATATAGCGAGTTTTGTAAAATAAAAGTTACTTTGGCCGATCGGTCCTGTAGGAGCTACATGATATAGTCAACCGATCTTGATTAAATTTGGTACAGTGCTTAGGAACTATAAAAAACTGACGAATATTAAATTTGGTCCCAATATCTTAACAAACAAACGAAACACAACAAATTTTGTTAAAAAATCGATTTTTTGGAAGATCGGCCCTATGGGAGCTATATGATATACATAGTTAACCGATTTTGTTCAAATTTGGCACACTGCTTAAGTGCTCTAAAAAATTTCTAAACGCCGAATCTAGTTACGATATCTTTATTAAAAAACAAAATATAGCGAATTTTGATTTAAAAAAGTTATTTTGGCCGATCGGTCCTATGGGAGCTATATGATATAGTCAACCGATTTTGATCAAATTTGGTACAATGCTTGGGAACTATAAAAAACTTTTGAGTACCAAATTTGGTTACGATATCTTCATGAACAAACGAATTATCCATCTAAAACCTTTTTTTTTGTCGAAGTCGTTTCAAAGACCCATATGGGAGCTATATAATTTATCCCCGATATCAAAAAAATAAAATAAACTTGTCTCCTATGGAATAATATGGGATCTAATGTGAGAGTTTGGTTACTCTAGCTCTTACCATCTCTGAGATCTAGGCGTTCAAACGGGCAGACGGACGGACAGACGGACATGAGTATATTGACCTCTCTAGTCAACCTGATCATATTTTAGGTAACTTTTGGGGATCTCCGACGATTCCTTCTATATGTTACATACATTTTCGGCTTGCATAAACTTAATATAACCTTTGTACCATAGGGTACAGGGTATAAAAATTCTTATAATAATTCAATTCTCGAAAGCCTGGCATATAAGGCAGTTTTCAGTAACAAAAAAAAAATTTTTGAAGTATAAAATTAAAAAAAAATATATAATAAATTTTTCAACACTTTAAATTACACATTGATTGAAATGTCTGTATATTATATTGGCCCTACGCTCCATCCGGAGTTAGAGGAACTTATATATATACATTATAATAAAAAATTTATTATATATACAATTAACGTATATTGATTAAAATCCCAAAAGCTTGGCATATAAGCCAGTTTCAAGTAAAAAAAAAAAACGTTTAAAAATTTATAAAACACTTTCAATATTAAAAATTCTTTTATTTATTTACACATAAGTTTAATAATTAAAATCCCGAAAGCCTGGCATATAAGGCAGTTTTAAGTATCAAAATCAATTTTTTAAATTTATAAAATTAAAAAAAATTTAACAACACTTTAATTAAAATGTCTGTATATTATAATAAACATTTTATTTATTTATACAATTTACGTATATAGATTAAAATCCCAAAAGTCTGGCATATAAGGCAGTTTCAAGAAAAAAAAAAAATATAAAAAACTGAACACTTTCTTATAATATATGCATTTAAAATTATTTTTTTATATACACATATGAATAATAATTAAAGTTCCAAAAGCCTGTCATATAAGGCAGTTACAAGTTACAGAAAAAAAGTGATTAAAAAAAAAAATGATTATAAAAAAAATATATAAAACTTTACAACACTTTGTTTTTCACCTTTATAGACTTTTCAAAGAATTTATTTTAATTTATTTTCATTAAGTTTTTGTTTGTTTGTAGGTTTTTTTTTTTGTTTTTTGCACGTTTTTGACGTTTGGCTTTATTTGAACTCGGAGTTAAACACCTGGCAAGAGTTGCGGTTTGTTTAAAGCCAAAGACATTGGCCATGAGGCTTTTATACCAGCCAGTTGCAAGTGGTACCAGTCTTTTAGCCAGACTGGCAATTTTCCTCAATTTCCATTAAAAGTAAAATGCAACAAAATGTTGAAAATGAAGAGCAACAACAATAAAAACAACAGCAACAACTATTTAAGTAAAGCCAAACAACAACTTTGCGTGTCTTTTGGTTTTGTTGTGGAAATTAAAGCATTTTTGTTGTACATATATACATAGTTGTACATACGCCAACACACACACTTACACACACACACAGACACACATATATGTGCACATAACTTTTTTCATGCAATTCTTTAACAAACTGGCTTACATGGCGCTTTCAAGTTCAAGTTTAAAACCAAACAATATTTTTTTTTTTTCCGTTACATTTTTTTTTTTATGTACATGTTATGTACATATATACTATGTATGTAAAAAGTTTGTTTTTTGGTTCCGTCTTCCGCTCACGCCGTATCGTCGGTATCTATAATTAACCAAATAAAGTTGCAGTTTTCCGCATTTCCATGTGCAGCCATCAAACGGGTTTCCATCATCTGTCCAAGCTCTCGTTTATCGCGATACGCCGACATGAATCACTTCACTTTTTATGTGAGATGATATGAAATTAGTTAAACGTTGCCAATATTATATAACACTACATTATTCTTAGATAATCTTTGACGAAAAAAAAACAAAAAATATCTCCACTTAGCGGTCGTAACTGTGAAGTTACGTTTTAGCGCAGCACTGCAACAATTTTAATATATTATTTGAAGATTCCATTAAAAGATAATTTCAGTTGACGAGATGATGCACGAAATGAGTATATTAACTCTAAGATATTCTTCAGCGTCAGCGTATAGAAGTTGCAGATTTATAAGCATTTGCATAATTTTTAGCTATTTCAAATGGTTTTTAAAAAAATTTCATCAAGAAAGCAAGTTTAAATCTTTATTTCTAAAGATTTTTCTTGAAGAAATATAAATTA